>PVJS01004894.1:0-66786 GCA_004027185.1 Glis glis | reverse complement strand
GGAGGTAGAATGCCCCTGGGTTCAATCCCTGGTACTGCCAAAAAAAAAAAAAAACAAATAAGGTTACATCCTTACAAGGTTTCTCTACCAATCTCACTAACGTGTGGGGAGGGAGGCTATATGGAGGGAAAAACACCAAGCAATATGTGTATGTATGTTTGTATCACCTTGAATCTCACTATGATGTACAATCACATTGCACTGATAAAAGTATAAAAATATGTACACAGGGGGTTTTTTGGTTGTGTGTGTGTATGTGTGCGCGTGTGTTACTAGGGATTGAACCCAGGGGCATTCTACCTCCAAGCTACACCCCCAGTCCTATTTTTTTTTTTATTTTGAAACAGGGTCTCACAAAGTTGCGGAGGCCTCACTAAGTAGCTGAGGCTGGCCGTGAACCCGGATCCTCTGGTCTCAGCCTCCCAAGTACTGGGATTACAAGCGTATGCCACCGCGCCCGACTGTTGTTTCACTTTATAAATATGAGAGGGAAAAAAATACCCTCAGGGAATAGAAAAGAAATATTTTTACTGGTCCCACTAGACAGAGCGTTTGCAACAAAACTCAAATCCAGTGTAGAAATATAAACACCCAAGATGGTTTGATTCCAGTGAACCAGACAAAAAACTAGCAAGTTAATTGTTGTATTTGAAGAAGAAGGAGCAAGGACACATCAAAAGCAAACTTGATCACTAACAGGAAGATGGTTTGAGCCGGAAGCATCCAAAAAGATTCCATCCTGGGAAAATGCAAACAGCATTAATCCATGGCTGGAGGCGTGGCTAGAGACTCAGGCACCATGGGATTAGAAGGCAGGGATGGGCCGGGCATGGTGGCGCACACCTGTCATCCCAGTACTTGGGAGGCAGAGACCGGAGGATCCGGGTTTGTGGCCAGCCTCCGCTACTTAGTGAGGCCCTCCGCAACTTAGTGAGACCTGGTTTCAAAATAAAGTATAAAAACTCAGTACTATATGTGGGGGGGAGGTGGGGGGGAGGGACACCAAGAGCTGTGTGCATGTATGTTAACACCAAACTGATACTCATTGTGATGTGAGACTACAATGCACCAATAAAAACATAATAAAAAACAAGAAAATCTACCTACAAAAAAAAAAGTATAAAAAATAGGGCCGGGGGTGTAGCTCGTGGTAGAACGCCCCTGGGTTCAATCCCCAGTACCAAAAAAAAAAAAAAGAAGGCAGGGATGGCCATATTGCAGGCAAATGCCTATTTCAGGCATATGGGTATATATATATATATATATATATATATATGGGTACGTGTGTGTGTGTGTGTGTGTGTGTGTGTGTGTGTGTGTACGAGAAAGAGAGACAGAAAGAAGAGAGAGAGGCAGCAGAGAGACTTGGGGAGAATACCAGAAGCAGCTGGCAGACGATACAGCACTGAATATTCAGGGTTTTGCTACCTGAAGGATGACAAGTCTGAGCTCTATGGTCCCCTGGTGCAGAAAAGTGATATTGAACACTCTTTGGCTGGCTCCCTCTGGTCTCGGTTAGGGGATCAGTGGATGAATTGCCACTGAGATTTAGGCTCCATGAGGAAGGACTGGGCAGTAACTGCAAAGTCAGAAACCAAATGAACACAATCCCTCCTTCCCCAGTCATCGCAGGTAAAGTCGGCCTTGCTCTGTCATGCACACGACATCTAGGGCAATTTTCTAGCCAGCTGGCCATGAGAAAGAGCGACTGCACGCCCCAAATGTCACAGGTGCTTCTTTACAGGCATCTGTGAGGATTGCCAGCCCTGAACTTGACCATTCTTTTAAATTTCCCTTCCCAGAATCCTCCCCGGCCTGCAGGTTGCTGGCTACTTGGTTGGAGGGGGTGGGGCGAGGGGAGGGTGGAGGTTTTAGCCCTGGGACTAAGGCCATGGTTACAGGCTCTCTTTGTGAGGAATAAGGAACCTGGCACGAAGACAGAGATTTTGATAAATGTCCATGGGTCCTTCTTCAATGAAATCTTCAGACTTATGCTGCAAAATTGATTTGGTAAATGCTCCATCTCCTTGAAAAACGCTAATTCTCGGGCGTGGTGGCACATGCTTGTAATCCCAGTACTTGGGAGGCTGAGACCAGAGGATTGCAGGTTTGCGGCCAGCCTCAGCTACTTAGTGAGGCCCTCCGCAACTTAGTGAGACCCAGTTTCAAAATAAAGTATAAAAAATAGGGCTGATGGTGTAGCTCAGAGGTAGAACACCCCTGTGTTCAATCTCTGGTACCACAAAAAAAAAAAAAGAAAAAGGCGAATTCTCTGTATTGTGGGTGGGACTTTGGGGATGTCTTTGGATCTTTAGAATACACAGGTTAACTGGGCATGGTGGTGCATGCTTGTAATCCCAGTACTGGGGAAGCTGAGACAGGAGAATGGCAGGTTCGAGACCAACCTCAGCAACTGAGACCCTGTTTCCAAATAAAAAATAAAAAATTGGGCTGGGGTGTAGCTCAGAAGTAGAACACCCCTGGGTTCAATCCCCAGTACCACAAAAAATAAAATAAAATACACAGATAAAAAACACAGCCAGGAGCCCTGAGATTCCATTAAAGAGGCAGCAATTATGTCAAAACAAAAATGCATCATCTCTGTGTACATATATGAAATTATCAATGCCAATCTCAATATTTTATACCGGGAAGGGAAGGGAGTGGGGTGGGAGCCGGGGGAAGCTCACCCAGTGCAGTGTGCATGGATGTTCCTATTACTCTGCATTTCATTGTGATGTGAGATTACAATGCACCAATAAAAGAATATTTTAAAAAATGCATCGTCTGCCCTCAAGTAAGATTGTCTACTTGCTGTCCCTTTCCAACAAAACCAAAA
Organism: Glis glis; assembly: GCA_004027185.1. NCBI lineage: Eukaryota > Metazoa > Chordata > Mammalia > Rodentia > Gliridae > Glis > Glis glis. The sequence continues at coordinate 63,947 of PVJS01004894.1, read as the reverse complement.
AAAAAAAGACACGGCCGAAAATACTCAGTAAGACAGAATTGCTAAGCAGCTGGCTAATGGTGGACTCTGCAATTATTATATTTTCATTCTGGCTCCAAAAAAGGAAACACTTAAAATGAATGAAATATGCAGCAGCGCCTCTAGCAATGAAATTAAGCCACCTTATTAACTGTGAAATTTTTATAAAGGTTTCAAGAAATACTCATTAGACCTTTTGTTTGAATTGAACTTCCTCTCCTATCCCGTCTTAATTCCCAGAATAGAAGGCAATTCTTACTTAAACACCTCAGTTTTTACAGAGAGATGGCAAAAAAAAAATACTTGCATATTTTGCAGGTGGAACAACACGTTTAAAAAAGAAAAAACATGAGGTCAGTATTAGCGGTTTCCTCTCATATTCAGCGTCTTCCTTATAGAGATTATCTTATTGTTACTATTATGATTGCTACACTCAAATCGCTATGCTGGGCAATTGAACAGTATATCATTATCACTTTAAGAAATCAGGCAAGACAGGAATTAGCATTGTTTCTTACTAAATTAAGAAAAGAGTTTTCCTAGTACCATTAACTTTCCTAGTACCATTAACAAGTTCCCACTGCTAATAAGTCCCAAGTCTCTATTAAATCCCATATTGGAGCCATTCCAAAGTCCACAAACATTCATCCCATCAGTCGTATTTCCATACACAAACTTGTCAAGGATCAATGAGAAAATGCATAATTTACATCTTACGATTACACGGGTCAGTCTAATAATGCTAATGCAATTTGAGACATTTTCATTAAACATTAGCTATCTTGCCCATAAGTGTTTTATAAATATTAATATCAAATTATTAAAGTCCCTAAATACTTAATAGTAAAAGCCCACATATTATTATTGCATCTTTGTCTTTAGGAGGTCATCCAAAGAAACAGTCATAAAATGAATGTTTATTGGAATTTTTTATCACCAGGGTTTTAATCACTTCGAAATTATATTTGGCATTCTCGGCTAGGAGGATGGAGCTATATATTCAATTGGAGAGATTATGACTAAGAGGATTAGCAGTAAATTCACAGGAAAAGCAGCAGCTACCTAGAAATACTGTTTGATCTTGGGAATGTTTCTGCCTCTTTCCCACATCCTACACTATGACAGGCAAAAAGAGAAGGAAAAATAAAACCGAGAGAAAACAACTACCTGGGGCACAGGCACAGTGGTGCACACCTGTAATCCCAGCTATTCAAGAGACAGAGTCAGGAGAATTGCAAGTTTGAGGCCAGCCTGGGCAACTTAGTGAGACCCTGCCTCAAAAGAAAATTAAAAGGACTGGGGATGTAGCTCAGAGGTAGTGCACTCGCCTAGTATGCTTGAAGCCCTGGGTTCAATCCCCAATAGAAGAAAAGAGGAATAACTACCTTACAAATTGTTTGCCTGCCCTGAAAAAATAGGTCTTACCTACTGCACATTATGCATATCTTTATAAAAATCTAAGCCACCAGACATCCTCTGTACCTACAAACAACGCAAGAACAACAACAGATAAATCAAGCCTGCGTAATCTATCACTAAATTGGTTGACTCCAATTCACTAAGACATTGACAATATGCACATGTGGATGCCATCGCCTATTCAAATATCCCTTTGGCTTTAAAGTAACAAACCAACATCCAATAAAGTTACACAGCATATATAAGTATTGATCATATACTCCTTTCTAAAAAAAAAATGGCAGTTAAATATACTATACTGTGTCAGCCAGGCATGGTGGCACATGCTGTAATCCCAGTATTTGGGAGGCTGAAACAGGAGGATCGCAGATGCAAAGCCAGCCTCAGGAACTTAGTGAGGTCCCTTAGCAACTTAGCAAGACCCTGTTTCAAAATAAAAAATAAAATAGGACCAGGGGTATAGCTCGGAGGTAGAATGTCTCTGGGTTCAACCTTCAGTACCATATATACATACATACTTATGTACATACATCCATACACACACATACGCATACACATACATACTGTATCAAGCAGGTCCTTAGCTCACATTTATTTGGGGTCAGTATTACTACTTGCATGCTTTTGAAACTGGAAGAGGCTTTTCCTTGACATCGATTTTTCCCAATTTAAAATAGTTCAACAGAAGAACTTCTAGATAAGATTTCAAAGGCCACTTCTAATGAAAGCAAGTCACCAGTAATTAAAAATAATAGGAATCTGGTATTTATTCCTTCAGGCTGGGGTATTGACAAATCACTCACCATCAGGCACAAGCTAATAAACATGAGACAACAGCCTAGAGGGGAGAAAACTGCAGATTCTACAAAACGTGGGTGATGGAGTTCATCCTACCCAGGCCTTCCTGGTTTAGATAGAGGAGAAGAACCAATGGCAGGTCAGTCCCTTGGGTAACGAATGAGCAGAAATCCCTAAGGAGTGATAGTGGCACTCGAAATTAAGAACCAGGCGTGTGTGTGTGTGTGTGTGTGTGTGTGTGTGTGTGTTGCTGGGGATTGAACCCAGGAACACTCTACCTCCGAGCTACACCCCCAGCCCTGTATTATTATTTATTTGGAAACAGGATTTCACTAAGTTGCTGAGACAAATCCCTAGACAAATTGCTGGGGCTGGCTTTGCACCTGCAACCCTCCAGTCACAGCCTCCCAAGTACTGAGATTACAGGCGTGCACTACCATGCCTAATAGTCTCGCCTCACACAGAAACTATTTGTGTGATCTTAGGTAAGGTGTCTCAAGAAAAACTGATGAATCAGATTTAAGGTGTCTTGAAGTTTAACTTCTAAGATTCCTGTTCACAGAACAGGTTTGTTTTCATGAGCTCTGTCCTTGGTCAAGATTCCAGTGGTTTGGTTCTAAGCGTCAGAGCACTGCTCCCCTCCAGGGTCTGTTTAGACTCCTCCTTCTTAGCAACAACAAAAAAAAAGGCAAAGATGAGGTTGTTGTTATGTTTACATAATCCATCACGTTTGTGGACTGGCTTTTCTCAAAATGAAGATGGAGAGGACAAGGTTACACACGTATTGGCACCACATATAGTTGTCTAGTTGACAGCCTATACAGCTGCATCCAGTTGCCCTGGGCTGAATGGGATTAGAACACATAGTATACCTGGATGTGGGGTGAATACTCATGAAATAAAACCTATGACATTATCAGAACCAGTAGAAATAAAAGTATGAGAAACGAGGCACAAAGTTTAGAAGAGGTAGGATCATTGTGCATTTAACTGTCATCCTACTGAGAGATAAATATAAATGATGACTATTTATTCTCTTTTTGGGGAAGTTTATGATTGCCCATATCTTTACGGGGAGGATTAAAGTTATAACTTTATATGTGCATTTCTTCCCCCAAATGCTTTTAAGATTAATCAAATACCTAAAGAGAAAATTAAGGGTTGAAATCTAATAGAGGCATTTAGTATATTTCAAAATGAAATGCATAAATAGTTCAGTTTATTCAGATCCAACTTGAAAGGCAGCCAAGTCTCAGAAGGTTTACCCGTCAATTATTAGTGAAAATAACAGTGTCAAAAAAAGAGTTCTCCATATTCCAAGTCAAATAGAAACTTCTACAAAACTCTTTACTTATACCTGCATATGTACAGGAGAGTATGTGAGTGTCGTGTGGGAATATATAAATATGAGTGTGGATGTGCAAAGTTGTGTGTGTATATGTGTATGTTGGAGAGAAAGAGTTTACGTATGGTCCTGCACGTAGGCCTGTGGGTGTGAATGTGTGTGTGTATGTGTAGTCCCTAATGTTTTTTATACAACATGGAAATCACTCAAAGGTCATACATCCTTCTATAACCTGAAACACACAAAAATCTTCAGTCTCACAGGAATATTTTCCCATCAAATGATGAATTACACCTGTTTACACTGGTGGTAATTTATGGAAATACATATATATTTTTTGGTACTGGATGTTGAACCCAGATGCATTCTACCTCCAAGCTACACCCCAGCCCTATTTTATTTTTTATTTTGAAACAGGGTCTCACTAAATTGCTGAAGCTGGCGACAAACCTGTGATCCTTGTGTCTCAGCCTCCCAAGTACTGGGATTACAAGTGTGCACCACCACATCCAGCTATGGAAATAATTTAAACAAAACATAAAAACTGGGGATGCACCTCAGTGGTGAAGTGCTTGCCTAGCATGCAGGAGGCCCTGGGTTTGATCTCTGACACCAAAAAAATAAACACACAAATAAATAAACACGGCATAGAAAGATGTAGGTATCATACCATATCCATATAGATGATAATTTCTTAAAAGCTTTGATATAAAACAGGAGATAAAAAGGGCAAACATTCATCTTATAAAGGAAGAATATCCTAAAAAATAGGTAAGATAATTGTAATTCATTTTGCCTACAAGATCATGAACTATATGATTTTTAGTTGGTACAGAAATAGAATTCACAAGTCAATCACGGCGCTCTAAGTCCGGAGTCAAAATACAAAAAAAAAAAAATACAAAAGACCCATGCTTTTAGTCATTTTGCAAAGACTGAATGCTTTTTTAGAAACGACAAGATTTCCATGTGACTGCAAGGGTGGCAATGATGCAACTCTAATCTTTCAAGGGTTATTGGGAAATTAGGCAGTTAGGTGTTAATGGTCATACTAAATCCATAATGGGGAAGGAACGATCACATTAACACACACCATATGTTGGCAATCGTTTTGCTATGGTGACTCTGCCATCTCTAAAGGGAGAGGAAAAGTTCAATTTCAAATGGGAGGAGAAAGAGGAGTACACTCCAAGCTGCAGCCAGAAATACAATCGATTCTGTCATCTCCTTTCCACCAGGCATCTCCACATCCCCTACCCTGCCTACGATTCTTTTTAAATACACTCTTATTGATGCATTATAATTATCCATCAGGATGAGCCTCAGAGTGATAGGAACAGACACGCACGCAGCACTTGGTGTGTTTCCCTCCAGATCCCAGCCCGCATCCTCCCCCCTTCCCCGTACACGTTATTGAGATTGGCGCTGATAATTTTGTATATGTGTATAGCAGGGTTTTTTTTCTGTTTCATTCAATAAGTCTCTTATGATCTTTTTTTTTTTTTTGCGGTATTGGGGCTGGAACCCAGGGGCATTCTACCTCCAAGCTTCACCCCCAGCCCAATTTTTATTCTTTATTTTGAAACAGGGTCTCACTGAGTTGCAGAGAGCCTCACTAAGTAGCTGAGGCTGGCCGTGAACCCGGATCCTCCCGTCTCAGCCTCCCAAGTACTGGGATTACAAGCATGCGCCACCACACCTGGCTATTTTTTATTTTATTTTTTTGGTACTGGGAATTGAACCTAGGAGCATTCTACCTCCAAGCTACACCCCAAGACCCCGAGTCCTTTTTTATTTTTTATTTTTTATTTTTTTGTGGTACCAGGGATTGAACCCAAGGGCATTATACCTCCAGGCTATACCCCTAGCCCTATTTTTTATTCTTTATTTTGAGACAGGGTCTCACTAAGTTGCGGAGGCCTCACTAAGTAGCTGAGGCTGGCCGCGAACCCGGATCCTCCAGTCTCAGCCTCCCAAGTACTGGGATTACAAGCGTGCGCCACCACACCTGGCTTATTTTTTTTATTTTGAAATAGGGTCTCACTAAATTGCTGAGGCTGACTTCCAACCTGAAATTCTCCTGTCTCAGGCTCCCCAGTACTGGGGTTACAGGCGTGCATCACCATGCCCATTCTTACGATTTTCTGAATGAGACATCATCGAGTCTTCATTTCTTTAGTTATCCATTCCCCCCTTTATCTTTCTCCATCTGATCAGCGCTTGTACACACTCTCTTTCTCTCTCTTCCTTGTCCTCAGTTCGCCAATTCTATATCTAGCTTTTCCTCTTGGCCAAATGAAAGCCCTGGAAGTCTCCCCACACACACACACACCCCTCTGCTCCAGGCTACAACACACGGGCTCCTTTGCAATACCACCTCCATGTCACAGCCACCTTCCCCACCCACCCTACACTCACACTTTTGAATCCAAGAATAGGACATTCATGAAATAAGTTGTTTTCCATCTAATGATCAGTTGCAACATGAACTCCCAGAAATCTACACAGTCTACACACGTGTTGAGGGACAAAACTTTCAATGATCTCTGGGGTTTTTTTTTCCTTAGTTTTGGAAAATATACTTGGCATATCCTTGTGAGGCATGGCTTATAAACAACCTAATAATGATAGTTATTATTCATTAGTATCTTTTCCATGGATGATCAACACCTTGAACTGAATCCCTGTCATGGGACACACACAGATGAATGCTGTAGCTAAGGCTCAGAACAATCCTGGGAGGCCTGTGGTCCTACTTCGCAGATTAGAAACACAGAAGCCGGGCGCGGCGGCGCACGCTTGTAATCCCAGTACTTGGGAGGCAGAGACCGGAGGATCCGGGTTCGCGGCCAGCCTCAGCTACTTAGTGAGACCTCCACAACTTAGTGAGACCCCCACAACTTAGTGAGACCCGGTTTCAAAATAAAGGATAAAAAATAGGGCCGGGGATGTAGCTCGGAGGTAGAACGCCCCTGGGTTCAATCCCCGGTACCACAAAAAAAAAAAAAGAAAGAAACACAGAAGTACACAAAACAGCTGCCGTCCCCAGGTTACTTGGAAGACATAGAATTAGCAGTTGGGGATGCAATTATTGATAGTTGTTATTCTCAATGGCATCCAATAAGTAATCCCCTTTCGAAAGTCAGGAGACTTGATTTTTTAACTTACCCACTGTTTTTTCTCAGTTTGTTGTTTATTTCTGTTTAATATCCCTAACCACCACTAACATGATATAAATCTACCACGGGCAGCATCTCCTCAGTACAAAAACTGTGTAGACGGTACACCCACTAAGGAAGAAAAGGTGGATGAAGCCCCTTTTACCAGCCTCTACCTGGACCTTTTCAATATTCCTAATAGATCCATCTCACCTTGATCCAAATTAGAATCAAAAGGGAGCCGGGTGTGGTGGCACACACTTGTAATCCCAATCCTTGGGAGACTGAGACAGGAGGATCACAGGTTCAAGGACAGCCTCAGCAAGTAGGGAGACGCTCACCAACCTAGCGAGACCCTATTTCAAAATAAAAATTAAGGCCAGGCGTGGTGGCGCACACTTGTAATCCCAGTACTTTGGAGGCTGAGACAGGAGGATCCCAGGTTCACGGCCAGCCTCAGCTACTTAGTGAGGCCCTCCGCAACTTAGTGAGACCCTGTTTCAAAATAAAGAATAAAAAAATAGGGCTGGGGGTGTAGCTCGGAGGTAGAATGCCCCTGGGTTCAATCCTCAGGAACACAAAAAAAAAATTTTAAAAAAGATCTGGGAGTGTAGCTCAGAGGTAGAATGCCACTGGGTTCAATCCCCAGAACCACAAAAGAATCCAAGGGGGATAGAATAAGGGATATTAGTGAAAATGATGTAAAAACCTCCAAACATCCTCTCCTCCATAAAAAGAGATGAGAAAACTCTTGGGGTTTATTGTTGTTGTTGTTGTTTTTGATTGCTGTTTTTGTTTTATTTTGTCCAATTGAACATGTCCATAACTTTAGAACTAACCAAAGACTTGTGAAAATCCAGAAAGTGCTTATTCAAGAAAACTTGCTAAGCCTCAGGAAGAACGGAGAGCTTTGTGGGGTGCGGTTCTGGTTTTAGCTTCCCCTGTTCCCATTCCCCCATGCTACACAGCTTCACGCCATTTGAAATCAGCAGCCTGGCAGCCCATGGAGAGGAAAGAACAGGACCTGAACTCCTCCAAAGCCCAATTTGAGAAAAGTTTCATTTGACCAGCCTGGTAGTTCCCTGGAAGATTCTGCCTTTAAGTGACTCAGAGTTGGTTCCATGCAAATGGACTCTTCCAGGAAAGGTGGCATCATTTGTGGAAAATAATTAGAGACAGCTGTTTAGCATCATGGATGTCCAGAGTAGCAGATAACAGTGGAGGTAAACAATAGGTTAGTCATAAAGTTTGAAAGGAAAACCTGGGGACTGAGCTGTCCCATGGGGGACTCAAAAGCTCCAACACACACCTGGAAATCTAGAAGGCCATACATATAATATTGGCCTCTGCAGATGCCCAGAAAATATCCTAAATTCTCACCTACAGCACAATCAGAGGCTCTGCACAACCAGGAAATGCAAGCGAGGCAGCAATATACAATGCCAGCTGGATGTTGGAGGCACGCCTAAGATATTTCCAGGTAAGTAAAAATTAAGTGTCTGTTACTAACAAATCTGCCCTCCAATAAACACTCTAATAAATTAGAGTCTACCTTTGGGCTGAAATGAAAGAGTCCTAGACAGTGAAGTAAATTCATATGAAACATAAAAAGCATTGGTAAAAGATACTGACTAGAGATGCTCTGAATCTACACCAGAGTCTTGGTCGCCTGAGTTTTGATGGCTCACAGTTGAGATAAAGACAGATTATTTTTAAAAAGAAATCCAAACACATATTCTCTTTAATTTCTACAAATATAATTGCACTACCTTTGCACTTGGCGTATACACATGGCAGATCTTTTTCAAGAAAACTGGAAATGTAGCTACCAAAATATTATTATTTTAGTAAAAATGTTTTGTGTAATAAGTTTAGCAAAGCCATACATATATAAACATATATCTTTATTTAAGTGGATGAGTGTGTGTGTGTATATATATATGCTTTAAAATATCAGATGAAATGAATTGAGATGATTTTAAATAGTTGATTTTCTTTCTAATTTCCATCTGATGGCAATCAATGAATTTCCATTTTATAAAAATATACTCATGTAATGAAACATCTGGCACTTTAGAATATTTCCCTAGGCAATAATGCTCAGGAAAATAAGTCTGTGGAACTATTTTACCATTTGAAAATTTAGAGATAAGGTAACTTGTGTTCTATAGTCTTTGATGATAGAATCTTTACATGATAGTGTTTTATTTGTATCTCATGCCTCTTTTAGAAAACAGGTCTTTTCTTAAACTATTAGTTCCCAGCCTAGGTTAAAGATACATCATAAACTTAAAATATATTCTGACACTTATGTCTTGCTAAACTTGAGGCCTGAGAAACAGGGAGCTGTTGGCAGGATATCAGCAGTCAGGGAAGAGGGACATCACATCTACAATGAAGAAAGTTTTAAAAGGCTGATTGTAGATAAACTCTGGCCAAGCATCTCTTAGCCCAAACCTCACTCAAACATCACATTTCAAGAGTGGTCTTGTATTTGCTTTACTTCAGAAAATGTTCTACCATCTTTGGATGTTGCTCTGATTAATGTATTATCCGAGATTATCTTCTGTTACCTTCTTTTCTCCTTGGAAAGGTGCATTACCTGTGCTGTTGGTTCAAGAACCATACCACAATTCATTCCAGTGGTCAGATATCCTACCTGTCAGAGACTTAGGTAAACCCTCCATCGGTTATTTCATCCTGCTTTCAGAAAAGCTATTGGTGGTGGTGTCAGTATTATTAGTCTGAAATTTTCATATATAAAGTATGGTATCAGGCCAATAAATAATTTTGTAGGTATCACTGAGGAACAAATTTTTGGGGGGGGAGGTAAAGAGCTAGAGATATAAGATATATACATAAGGCTAACTAAAAATCTTATAGTCCTAAATTTAAATTGGTGTGCTCTTATGACCTTATTATATACTTTATCTTACAAAAATATATTTCCTGATGCTGTTATTGAAAAGGAATAGAAATAATGACCAACCTAGTATCAATCAAATCAGCACACCTTCCACTCAGATTGTGGGATGTTAAAAGGGAGGAGGGCTTCATAGAGAAATGGCTAATTTTAAATAGGAAACAAGAAATGGACGAAATGTGCCTGGAACATCACTTAATAGAAAAAGCATGGAATCTATCAAAGAATTCTAGGATTATATCAAAAGCATACATAAGCCAACAGGAGTTGGTTCCCCTGGGCAACGTGGAGATAACATCAGTAAAGATAGCTGTAGGGCTGGGGATGTAGCTCAGTGGTAGAGCACTTGCCTAGAATGTGCAAGGCCCTGGGTTCAATACCAAGAACTGCAAAAAAAAAAAAAAAGAGTAAAAGATAACTGTAATTAAATCTTCCATTGTTTTCTGGCTTTCATAGTTTCTACCAAGAAATTAGCTGTCATTCTTAGTGATGAAATCTGCCCTTCTTTTTCTCTGCCTTCAAGACTTTCTCTTAATGTTTGGTTGTCAGTAATTTGATTCTTATGAGTCTAGGTATACATTTGTGTTTTTAGTTATTTAGCTTGGGATTTTCTGAATGTATATTTGTGATTTGGTGTCTTTTATTAATTATTACAAAATTCCCTACCATTATTTTCTCAAATATTTCTTCTTCTCTGCTTTTCCTTTTTTTCTCTTGAACCTAAATTGCCTATATTTTACTCCATTTTACATGGCATGAAAGCACTTAATATTCTGTTCTTTTTTACCCTTTTTTAATCTCAGTGTGGATAGTGTATATTGATCTGTCTTCAACGTCAGACACTTTCGTCAGGTTTATTATCTGATGAGACTATTAAAAGAATTCTTCATCTCTGATATCATTTGTTTATTTCAGCTTTACCATTTGATACCTTTTCATATTTTCCCTACTTCTACTAAAATCTCCAATCCGTACATGTGGGAAATCTTTTCCACCTTATCCATTAACATTCCTCATATTTACTTCAAAGTCCCTGTGTAATAATTATAACAGCAACGTCATATGTGAGTCTTCTATTGATTACATTCTCTCTTTACAATGAGTTGCTTTTCCTTATTTTTTGCATGTCCTATAATTTTTCAATAATTGATAGATGTGAAACATAGAACAAGAAAAACTAAAGTATATAGTACCAATGCCCAGAAATGCCTCATCTGTCTGGACATCAATGTGAGGGGATGAGTCTATCTTGTCAAGTTATGTTTGGGTTTTGTTGTTGCTGATGCTACCAAATCAAGTTTTTTAAAAAATACATATCAAAACTAGAATCCCATCTTAGAATGTGGGGAATTATAATAATTTCTTTAAGCAGCCCCATATAGTTGGAGTCTAGTGTGCTCAGGTAATAAAATGAGACTGGGGAGATAGATACAAGGATCATACCCTGAAAATTTTGCAATCCCTGATGCAAATGTGAGTGTTTTAAAAGAAAAATAGAGTGTTTTAAAAGAAAAATTTAGAGTATTTTAAGACAAATGAGTTTTATAATTATTTTAGAACATTATTTTTTAAACATTATTTGGAACTTTTTTTATTTTAGAACATTATTCTAGCCCCTAGTCTGTATTGGAGGGAGCCAATTCCAAATACAGGGTGATAAGAGCTTTTGCAGCTGTGATTAGCATGATACCTAGCATATATAAACAAGAAGCAAGATCCAAAGCCTAGAGAGGATCTTGTCCTAAACTGGGGTAGCTTCGATGGAAATGCAGAGAAATGGATACCTTTTTAAGATTCTTGGAAGCTAAAAGATGGACAGGCTGCAGGATAAAGGAAAAATATAGGTCAAGCATGATGTCCAGTTTTCTGGCTTGAAAAACTTGGTGGATGATCTTTCTCTTACTGGGAGAGAAGAATCATGGAGAAAAAAGAAAAAACAGGAGGTGAAGAATATGAGTCCTATTTCAGACAGTGTTTGGACTCCCTGTGGAATATCCCTGTGGAGATGACAGATAAATTTGTCCTGAGACTCAAGAAAGAGTTCTGTGGTTGAGATGGTGACTTGGGAATCATGAACATGCAGACATTAATTACTTCCCTAGAAATAGTCACGATTGCTTAGAAAAAAACATATGGGGGGAATAAAAGAAAAATAAGAACAGAAATCTTAAAAACAACTTCCCATAAAAACTAGGCAACAACAAATACACCTTAAGAGAATTAGCCAAGAAAGTTAGAAAAAAACCTAAGTTCATTAAAACTAGATAGCAAACAGGAATCTAAGAATATATTAACAAGGAACACATAGTCAACTAACAAATACAATGAGAATTAAATTAGATGATGACGTAACACTGTTCACTGGGATTCAGTACTAAAGAATTTATTGGTAATGGAGCAAAAGCTTTATCAGGTAGAAAGGGTGAAAGACAGAATTAAGTTAAGGAGAGATTGTAGAATAAAGATGTAGATCTTTCTGCAACAAAGTGGAGGAGAGGTAGGGCTATAAATATACGTGGAGAAAGAGGTAGCGCTATACAATAAATCTATGTGGGGCAAATGGCAAGGAAAAAGGATGAGGAAAGAGATAGAAATTGAAGATCTAGGAAAAGAGAAAGAACGAATGAATATCTAGGTCACTATGAGAACTTGAGGGGTTGGGTTTTGAGCGTGGGTCTAGGGTTTGACTTTAAAAGAGGGGTGACATTTCTGCTAACTAAGGAGGGGTGAAAGTCAATACCAAGCAATTCATATTGAGTTTAAGAAGTTACCAATGATACACTATTTTTTCCTTTGGCATCAGAGATGGGTCATTTTCTGGACATGGGAAGGAGGTAGTCACGGTGGAGTAGGATATATGAGTATGTGAAGGAGGTAAGTGGCTGTGGGGGTGAGTGGGAGAGAGGAGACTAGAAGGATGCAGGGCTGACATAGAGTTCTTGCCCCTGGTAAGGAGAGAGATTATGAGTCGATAGATAGGAACATCTGTGCCTTGCAATGTCAGGCGATCCAGATATAGCTTTTAATAAGCTGGACAATTAGACGGAACTGTAGTTGGGATTTTGATGGGTAGATATGATGAAGGGAAAGTGGAATCAGAAAGTCCGAGGTATTTTGTAGAACTGAAATTGAACTAAGAACAAGTTGGACCTTGATAAGGAAGGGAGATAGAAATAAATTCTCATACGCACATAATCACTCTTGAGATAGATTACCTATATCATCCATGAAACCATATACCCTTCGTATCCCAGCTCCTGAGCAGTTCCTCAGAGTTCCCCACTGTCACTCAATAGATGTATATTTTTTATAACATCATTAAATCAGGACAATAATCTTCAGAATTATGCATCTATGAAAGCATCCTATAAACTATGATTAAGACAGCTCTAATGGAAAACAGAGAAAGGTATGATGATTTTATAAAGCTACTAAACAACCTGAATCCTTTTCCCCTGGCAGAATCAAGATGAGGGACAAGAACAGTTTAAAGAGTTACAAACCTTTCCACAGGATTTAAGACCAAGCTCCACGGACTTTAGTGTTGTAGGACAGGAATGAAGGCGACAGCCTTGTCATATACTCATTATAAATTGCTTCTTGGACCATCAAACATTTCAGTTCAGTATTTATTTTCCATTTAATCACCTGAAAATATATGTATTGGCTTATATACTTTTCTCGCCTGATCCATTTCTTAAATAATAAATAACATGTTGAATCGTCTCCATCTTGCTGCATAGGGAAATGTAGCTCTGTGATAAATTCAATGGAGTAATTCAGATAATTCTATCCATCATAATTCAAGGTTTAAGTTACACATTCAGGGATTTTCAATAGAACAAAGCTTTTCTGGTTGTGAGTATGTAAGAATAAATACACCAAAATAATGTGAAATTCAAACACATAATTTAACTAAGAATATGACAACGGGTGAACTAAATCATACACCCGACGGCTTATTCTTTTTACTTATGCTGTTTTAATTTCTGGCTTTGGAGGAAAAATAAGCACAAATTAAGAGCCAATGGACATATATTTTACAATATTAATATTAAAAATCTTCAAAGTTACATATGGACACATTCCTCTGTTTTAAAGCAAATTTGAGTTCTACCTGAGTACACCATTCTTTTTAATAAACTCGGGGTATCAGTAGCACGATAGTCTTTTTTTTTTTTTTTTGGCGGTACCAGGGATTGAACCCAAGGGAATTCTACCTCCGAGCTACACCTCCAGTCCTATTTTTTATTCTTTATTTTGAAACAGGGTCTCACTAAGTTGCGGAAGGCCTCACTAAGTTGCTGAGGCTGGCCCTGAACCTGCGATCCTCCTGTCTCAGCCTCCCAAGTACTGGAATTACAAGCGTGTGCTACCACACCCAGCCAACATGACAAATTGTAAGTGATAACACTCCATGTTGGGCTTTTTTTATCAGTTTCTTTGCTCAATCTCTGTGCTTTGAATACAGAAACTTTCTATGTCACTGTTTTGTTTTGGGGGGGTGTTGGGGGTTTTTGTTTTTGGTATTTTTAGGGTATCTGTTATATATATATATGCTTTTATTGGTGCATGGTAGTCTCACATCATAACGTAGTTCAGAGTGACAGGGACACACATGCACACAGCACTTGATGAGCTCCCCACCCCGCTCCCTCCCCTCCCTCGCTCCACTGGGGTTTCTCCTCCGCTATCTAAAGTCCCTCTTGTATCCCAATTACTCCCTAGCTTCCACGTATGAGAAAAAAACATGTGACCTTTTTTATGTCACTTTTAAAGTCATGGCTCACCCGAAGTTACCATCCCCATTTCCAATTACTTCCCAGGAGCCTCAGTGGTGAGACACTGGTTTTTATACGCAGGAGGAAGGACATTTATATGCTGTTGTTCAGATTCCCATGGCAAAACCTAAGATCCATTAGTACATCTTCACAGATAATCTAATCACATAATGAAATGTCTTCCTGGCATTAAAAAATGCATTTCAGCCTGCTGGCTAAAACCAGCTCAGTGATGGCAGTAGTTTGAAAACTTGACCTGCCCCATGATGCCAAGTTTTAAGAATAAAGTCCTCATTAAAGAAGAGAGTGGCCGGGCGTGGTGGCACACGCTTGTAATCCCAGTACTTGGGAGGCTGAGACCTGAGGATCCGGGGTCACGGCCAGCCTCAGCTACTTAGTGAGGCCTCCGCAACTTAGTGAGACCCGGTTTCAAAATAAAGAATAAAAATAGGGCTGGGGGTGTTGCTCAGAGGTAGAATGCCCCTGGGTTCAATCCCCAGTACAGCATAAATAAATAAATAAATAAATAAATAAATAAATAAATAAATAAATAGAGTGCTCATTCTTGTTTGTATCTGGTGCAATAGGAGTCACAGGAGGGTTACTTGGTGCATCCAGTGTTGGTCCCAAAAAACTCACATCATGCCACGGTTAGGTGAATTCCTCCTTGATGCATCAAGCTAGACATGGACTCCCAGGACTGTATCACAAACAACCCTCTTCCATCACTAAAAAATAGTGTGCTTTTTTTTGGGGGGGGGCAGTGCTTGGGATTAAACACGGGGCATTCTACCTTTGAACTATACCCCAGCCCCATTTTACTTATTTATTTATTGGAAGCAGGGTCTCACTAAGTTGCTGAGGCTGACTTTGAACCTGCGCTCCTCCTGTCTCCACCTCCCAAGTACTAGGATTACAGTCGTGCACCAATGCACCTGGAAAAATAGTGCTTTTTGAAAGAAACAAGTGGTGTGAAGAGGATGAGAGACCTGGGGACTGTGAAGAAAGTCATCAGGCCTCCATGGAAGTGCCAACAGCGACGGGGGTGAAGGGCTTGAAAAATGGGTAGAACTAATGGTGAAACCAATGTAATAAGCAAGAACTCAGTCATCAATAAAATACGACCCTCGGTAGAAACACACATGATATTCTCTCACCAGTTGCTTCTTCAGCACCTGTGATATTGTCAACTATTCTGATTACTGCAATGTCTATCTTTTCATATTTTTCATAATCAAATATGGCAAGTGTTTTGCTTTTTCTAAAGTCCCATTCTCTGGGAGTACAGTTATCCTTTTTTTTTTTTTTTTTTTGGCGGTACTGGGGATTGAACCCAGGGGCATTCTACCTCCGAGCTACACCCCCAGCCCTATTTTTTTTATTCTTTATTTTGAAACAGGGTCTCACTAAGTTGCAGAGGGCCTCACTAAGTAGCTGAGGCTGGCCGCAAACCCAGATCCTCTGGTCTCAGCCTCTCAAATACTGGGATTACAAGCGTGCGCCACCACGCCCAGCTACAGTTATCCTTTTGATAATGTTTTTTGTATTTTTGTATACTTTTACTGGTACATTGTAGTTACACATCAAGTGAGACTTAAAGTGATACAAGCACACATGCCCACGTCACTTGGTGTATTTCCCTCCACATCCCGCCCCGCTCCCCTCCTCTCCCTTCCCATACATGCTAGTGAGATTAGTAGTGACACCTTCACGCAAGGACATAGGCTTATTAGAACTGTTCCCTTCCTCTATCCTCATTTTCTATTTCTACTTTTACTATTATTTTTTTCAGTGCTGGGGATTGAACTAAGGGGCATTCTACCTCCAAGCTACACCCCCAGACTTTATTTTTTTATTTTGAAACTGTCTTGCTAGGTTGATGGAAGTCTCACCACTTGCTGAGGCTGGCCGCGAACCTGCGATCCTCCTGTCTCAGCCTCCCAAGTACTGGGATTACAAGAGTGTGCCACCATGCCTGGCCTTATTTCTCTAATTTTATCTTTATATCACTAGTTATTACTACCTTTGTTCGTGTGTGGGGGGGTACTGGGGATTTAACCCAGGGGCATTCTACCTCTGAGCAATATCCCCAGCCCTATTTTATTTTTATTTGGAAACAGGGTCTCCCTAGGTTGGTGAGAGTCTCACTACTTGCTGAGGCTGTCCTTGAACCTACAATCCTCCTGTCTCAGCCTCCCAAGTACTGGGATTGCAAGCGTGTGCCACCACACCTGGCATTACCTTTATTTATTCTTTTTTTTTCGGAACTGGGGATTGAACCCAGGGGCATTCTACCTCTGAGCTACACCCCCAGCCCGATTTTATTTCTTATTAGGAAACAGGGTCTCACTAAGTTGCAGAGGGCCCCGTTAAGTTGCCAAGGCTGGCTTTGAACCTGCAATCCTCCTGTCTCAGCCTCCCAAGTACTGGGATTAAAAGCATGCACCACCACGGCTGGCACTACCTTTATTCTTTCAGAATATTGCACCATGCTTTTCAAAGTTTAAGTTAAATAGCTCTCATCTTTATAATGAATGTTTAATAATAATAATTTTCTCTGAATAAAACAATAGCTATGGTAACATAAACCATAATGTAAGCTGGTCCTTTGCTATTTTCCTACCTAATTTGTGATATTTTAAATTTCTTCTTTAATAGAGGGTTTATGTTTTTAAATTACAAGTTGCTAAGATTTTATAATAATTACACTGTTGATTTCTATCTTTATTGGCTATAGTTAGAAATAAAGCCTATAAAATCTCTACATTTTTAACACATTATGATCTTATTCATTTTTGTTAATTACATATTCTGTGAACTAAAAAAAAATAATGCTTGCTCTTTGCACATAGGCTAAAATGGGTTTTTAGTATATGTTGCTTTGTTTTTAATTGCATAGTTAAAATGTAAGGTAGCCAGGGGTTTTTAATTGAATTGGCCACTAATATTTTTCTAATGGTTATTATTTTTAAACCTACTACCCTACTTTTACTGGTCTAAGTCATTGTTCTTTTACAGAGTTTTGTCATCTGTTTGGTGCATTTAAATCACACTGTTTTGATTGTTGTAATAATTATTCTATCTTCTTTGTGTGTTGTGCACTTTAACCTCCTACGTGAGTCTCTGACCCGTTACAGGAATTCAGTCTTTTTTGTGTATCTCATTATTATTATTTGTTGTTGTGTTCTTATTTTTACTCTTTTGGCAGATGTAAACATTGTGACCATTGATACACTTGGTTTTATTCTTATGCAGCAATTTAATTTCATCATTATTATTATTTGTTGTTGTGTTCTTATTTTTACTCATTTTGGCAGACGTACACAATGAGGACGCCCATCCCAGGGACCAGCAGCAGCCGCGGTGACGGCTCTCTTCTGAGAAGATCTGTCCCCATCTGCTGGCAGAGGAGAGGCCCGGGCCATCGCCCCAGATAATTAAGTCCCCCGCGCCTGCCCTCTTACAGAGACATCTGAGGGAATCTCACCACCAGAGACATACCTGTCGGGTGCATTGGGTCTATCCTGAGTAGGAGAGGATCCCACAAAGATGTCATCAGACATGGGCTTCCAGGCCTTTGTCCTTCCAGAATCCCTCTCCTTAGAGAGGGATTGTCACAAGCCACAGCATAAGAACTTGTCCAAATGTGAAAAAAAAAACGTGTTTGTGTGTGTGTGGTACTGGGGATGGAACCCAGGGGCATTCTACCTCTGAGCTACACGCCCAGCCCTATTGTATCCGTCAGCATTCTTGTAGCTATAATCTAAAGATTGACCACATAATTTAGAGAAAAGAAGATTTTTTTTCTTATAGTTTCGGGTTCAGTCCATGTGAGGCCGGGGACTGCGGATCTCAGGGCATGGCGGGAGGAAGAGGAGAGAGGGAGAACACATGGGCTGTGCTCACATCACGGAGGCCAGCCGGAAGCAAGAGTGCAAGCCAGGGAGGAGAAAACATATATATAATCTCCAAGGCTGCACCCCCAGGGACCCGCCTCCTCCAGCCACACCCTACTGGTTTACCAGGTACCATCCAGGCATATCCATTACAATGGGTTTATCCACTTCTGGGATTACAACCCTCATGACTCAATTATATCAACCCTGAACATTAATAAATGAGCTCTTTAGGGGACATTTTATATCTAACTATAATACCTACTCTATTATTTTATTTTGAAATAGGGTTTCATTAAGTTGCGGAGGTCCTAAGGTGCTGAGGCTGGCCACGATCCTGCTATCCTCCTGTCTCAGCCTCCCAAGTACTGGCATTACAAGTGTGTGCCACTACGCCCAGCTTGAAGAGTGCATATTCGATAAATCTTTTTTTTTTTAACTAAAATAGAGTTTTACTTATTTTTAATTGACAACCAAAAACTATATATTTATGGCATGCACCATGATGTTTTGATAGTTGAATATGCTTGTGGAATGGCTAAGTCACGCCAGTTAACATATGCATTGCCTCGAATACTTTTTTTGGCGAAAACATTTATATCTCTCCTGTTAGTAATTATCAATAAATCTTTTATTGTAAATGAAGTGTAAGTCATCCCTGTCCTATAATCCTTGAATCCTGGGATAATCATCCAATTCCAAAGTCAAATAGTGACTATTTTAAGAACGCCTCCCTACAAATCAATTATGATTAGAAATCAATACCAACGCCTCTTTGTTTAGTCATCCTCTCCCTACTTACTACAAACTCTTTTTCCATTGATATGTTGGTGACCTCCACTCTGAGATTGCAGAGATCAAAAACCGTGTCAAACCCATTGCAGAATCTCATAGCCATTATTGCCTGGCACATGTAGTAAGTGGTCAATAAATATTTACTGATTTTTAAAATATTGAATCTTGCATCAAACACCTTCTCTTAGGGGCACTGAAGGATGAAATAAAATAATAAATGCAAAATGCCTCACATGGTACACGACTTAAAAAATAAATTGGGACTCTTGTCACACTTGAATCAAATCCATGCTTCTTTCAGACAGACCTAAGCATCCCATACCATTTTCCCTCCGCTAGCCCATCTTCCCTTCCACTGATAATAATGGAAAATTACCATTAAATATGTATAAACCATTTTATTATTTGAAAGAACACTCCTATACTCTTCCTGGCTCCTTCTCAATATACTTTTAAGTGTAATATTGTTACTTAAGAAAAACACTCTGCATTTCCACGCCAATTATTTTTTTACAGTGGTTTCTAAATTACCCAGACATTTTAAAAGAATGAATGTCAGATTAAACTACAGTGTACACGTGCCACACATGAGCACTTCCAGAGCGATTCTGCAGAATGTCAATAGCACCAAGGTTGAGTATAATTAGGTAATTCACAACGCTGACTCTTATTCTAAATGCTAATAAACTGCTCTAAAACTCCCCGACAGTCACATCCTCCCAAGCTCAGCAATGCGGGATTTCAAAATATTAAAACCAAAAATAAATTTCGCAAAGTATTTTTACTGGCTTTCTGTCCCTTAACATCTCTGTGGAAATTCGAAACAGAGCAAAAGAGCTGACTCAATTTATTGGCATTCAAAAATCTCTCTCTGGTACTTGGTGATAATTACGTGAAGTACTAATGGTATTTAAATTTTATTTAGTTATTAGACTTCTTTAGCGCTTTTAGCTCCTGAATTTAAAGTGCTTTATGAAGAATTGATAAGCCCTGTTATTCAGAAAGCAAGAACCAAAAGAACTCATTTAATTGTGCACAACTGTGTATTGGTGTTTGGTTGTTGTTTTGATTTGGTTTTGTCTTTATTGATGGAAGGAGATGATCAGAATTTCACTAAGTTTAATGTTAGTTTCCCCCATAAAGGCCCTGTCTCCAAATATGAGTCATATTGGGAGCTAGGACTTCAACATAGGAACTTGGCAGGAACACAGTTCAGATCATGAAAGTCCTGGGCCTGTGGGGGAAAGGGTCTGGCTGGCTCGTATATAATTCAGCCCAATACGTAGCACAAATACAACAGCTGGTGCCTGTTGAGGAGTATGTATCAGTACAGGATGGATCCCTGCAGGCCCATCTGTGGAGATGTAACATTTATGGACTCTCAGACCCTGCCTCTCTGAGCAGGTTTCATCCTGGGGGGGGGGGGGAATCTATTTTGAATAAGTGAAATGACAGTACAATTTGAACCTTTGCAAAAATCCAGGTTGGACCAGTCAGAATGTCCCTGTACCCCTTGTTACATCTCTGTGTATGTCCTGAGACCATTGAGGGTTTCACATGCTCAGGGCGCAAGGTAGGAACAATCAGGAGGTACTCAGGAGCCCCAAGAAGAGGACCCAAAAGAGGAGGTGCATGCTGGTAATCCCAGCTACTTGGGAGAATGAGGCAGGAGGATTGCAAGTTTGAGGCCAGTCTTGGCAATTCAGTGAGACCCTGTCTTGAAATAAGAAATACAAAGACTGGGGGTGGATCTTAGTGGTAGAGCAACCTTGGGTTCCATCCCCAGTCTCTCTCTCTCTCTCTCTCTCTCTCTCTCACACACACACACACAAACACACACACCAAGTGGGTTAAAGGACTATATATTCAAGCATTGATTTTGCGCCAAGATTCAATTAACTGTGGAGGAAAAAGCAAAAGAGTCGCAAACTTAACCTAACTGGCAGCACATCGCTGTTCCGTGACAAATGATTGACAGTGATAAGAAGTTCCAGTGTTACAATTGATGTATCTACATATGACATTTGTCCAGAAACAACAAGAGGAATAGTTCACTGACAAAATTTGGCGATTTTTTTTTAAAGACCTCAGCATGAAGGCTGCATCTCATTCCTCCTAGGCCCATCTGAAAATAGAAAGCTCAGTCCCAGGGAAACAAATACAACTCCAACGCTTGTGTAAATGTGCCCTTTACACCTGATAGGAACTAGCCTGGATGTTGTCGGAATTGTGGATAATGAGCGTTTGGAGACGCAGTTGCGAAGACAACATCGTCTTATTCCACATGGACGCACATTCCGAGCACTGAAACCGGTGTGCCCGAAAGAGGTGCCTCTTGACCTGTCAGCATTCATGCTAAAACCATTTTCTAGGACAAATGATCAAAAACACAGTGACTTACGGGTCCGTAGGTCAGAAGTCTGATGCAGGTCTCACCAGGATGCACCAAGGGCAGTGGGAGGACGGGGCTCCTTTCCGGCCGCTGTAGGGGAGGCTCCTCTTCCTGGCTATGGCTGCTGGGCTCAGCTGGTTCCTTGCAATTCTGGCACTGAGATCTCTGTCTCCCAGTCAGCTAAGAGCTGTTCCCAGCAACCCAGGGTGCCCACACTCCATGGCGACCCGCTTCCTCCTTCTGCCATCTTTAAGACAGCAATAGCAGCTCCCTCTCACACTTCCAATCCCTGCTCCTGTTTTCCACTTTTAAACAGGGGTGTGATTGGATTGGGGCCACCTGATTAACCCGGGCCCTTGCCTTAGCTCAAGGTGCATGCCCTTAATCACATGGCCACCACTTTCTTTGCCACAGAAGGTAAGGTATTCACAGGTTGCAGGAATTAGGATATTTGGGGGGGGGGGTCCATTCCTCCGCGACCATACCATTTACAAGGTCTTTGGGGCCACAGATGGGGCATCTTGCTGCTACAGCATTTCTAGGTTCTCTCCTTTCCTTCTCCATGTTTATGCACAGAAAACCAGTGGGAAAAAGCAAAGGGCTATTGTTTCCACCTGCGCTGGCTTTTAGCCTCTCAGATTTGGCAAGCATTTGAATGGTGGGACTGAGACGCTATGACTCAATAAAGCTCAGCTGCAGCTGGGCATGGTGCTGCATGCCTGGAATCCCAGTACTTGGGAGGCTGAGACAGGAGGATCGCAGGTTGAGACCAGCATGAGCAATTGAGCAAGACTCTCAGCAACCAAGCGGGACCCTGTTTCAAAAATAAATAAATAAATAAAATAGGGCTGGGGGTATAGCTAGGAGGGAGAATGCCCCTGGGTTCAATCCCTAGTCTCTCTCTCTCTCTCTCTCTCTCTCACACACACACACACACACACACACACACACACACATCAGCTACACCACTCCAGCTGCAGATCCTCTACAAAGAGACCAAATCCTATGTTTCAATTTTCCATATTCACACTCAGTATCCCAGATTTTGGCCCCTCATGAACCATTAACTTTATCATAAAATTTTTGAAAATCTTAAAAACATAGTAATAACTCTTGGTGATTACTTCCAGGAAAGGTGCTTCAAAAACAACTTCAATTAAGGCAAAAAAAAACCATTTTAATGCACAGAGTGAATTATGGACCTAAAAAAGGGGTGGGAGGGAGAAAGAAAGATTCCTCTTTAAAGTGAACTAGAGCCGGGTGGTGACACATGCTTGTAATTCCAGTACTTGGGAGGCTGAGACTGAAGGATCTGAGTTCGCGGCCAGCCTCAGCTACTTAGGCCCTCCACAACTTAGTGAAACCCTGTTTCAAAATAAAGAATAACAAATAAGGCTAGAGATGTAGCTCAGAGGTAGAATACCCCCGAGTTCAATCCCCAGTACCGCAAAAAAAAGAACTAGATTTTATTTAACCAATTTGTTCCTTGATTTTTCTGCTGTTTGAGTTATTAAAATCATTTGCCAAAATTTGATTTTCATATCAGAGAATAAAGCTAATAAGAGATCCTTTCTTATGTCTTCATTTTTCTTGTACAAATAAAAACGAACACTGTAATTCAGTTAAATTACAGAAAATGGGTCCAACATGGCGCTGTTTACTTTGAAACACTCTGCACATGACCAGGGGCATCGAAACAGAACAGGCCCTCATCTCCACATCCTCCTTTCCCTAGTGTCTGTGACTTCGCCCACAGCTGCTCCGTATGGTGCTATTTCGTATATTACTTGAAAACTACATTTAAAATAAGATGTTCCGTGGCTGTCTGAGGTTGCCCACCTGTCACCAAAATTACTTCTTATTCCCGTGTCCTCTCTCCTCCCTAGCCCTTTTTATTTAGCATACTCTATAAGCTCATTTATTTGTTTATAAATAAAAAGACCTGGGTGCCACCCCTGCTTACGATGAGTAGCTGTAGTGATAGATAGAGGGAACCTCCCCTCTCTTTGGTTATCAGCATCATGGGGCACCCCGAATACAAGTAATAGTGACATGTGAGAGCCAAGACAGGGACTACGACATTTATTTTGAAGGAATCATTATTCCTAGAAGGTTTTATTTGAATCTTTTTTTTTCTCCCTTTTCACCTTAGGGGGGAAATGTTTATTTGATGTTTTTTTATTGTCTACATATCTTCTGTTGCTCTGTTCAATTTTCTATTCCCTCAGGTGAACAGAGCATAGAAATTGCAAAGACCTGGGTTAATCATGGGGCAGTTTTGAGAAAAACAGTCATTAGAAAGTGTGTTTTTCACCAATGGGCTTATAGACTCATATCCCTGCCCGGCTGGCTGCTGTGGGCCCATCAAGTCACCTCTGACAAAGAAGTCGGGTTTGTTTTGAATCTTCTGCCCTAAATAAAAGCCTGGGGGTGAAAGAACCACCTCCAAACCAATTCTAACATCTTGATGGAGCTCAGGAGCCACTAAGAGCCTTCCCAGATAAGCCAGTGGCTCCGTGGCCAGAGTAAGTTCTGAAATTCCCAGCCCCCACTACTTATCTGAATAATGAGCATTCCCTAGCAGAACAATAACCTTCCTTTCAGCTAGAACATTCTACGACTTCAGGATTCATGCTCTAAAGTTTTAGAACGTACATTTAAAATTTTTGTTAATTACATTGGTAATTGGGAATGTCAATTCTAGAATGTAATGACCCTCCACCAAGGTTATCAACACACTTGGAATTTGGAAGCACAATGAGTGGATAACCTAATCCAGAAAGAAGTTCACTTTTTTTTTTGTTTCCAGGTGGTATCTCGAAGTCCACTCCACACCTACATTTCAAGAACAAAGAGAATGTCTGATGTGGAAAGTCCTATTTCAGCCTATCACTCATCCTACAGATAAAAGGAAGACCTGTGCACGGCAGACTGTCAGTTCTCCTTCCCACGCAGCCTCCGGAATGAATATTTAACTCACTTCAACCATCATTTCTTGAACTCCAACCATGCATGTGCCATGACGTGCCGGCCCGTACAACCACAAGAAGAAATTAGACAAGGATGCCGATATGAACATTCACCTCATCGGGATAATTGGAACACTGGTTTAAAATATTACTTGCAAGACAGTACGGTAGGGTGGTAATTAATAAGGGCTGGCACCAAAGGTATAAGGATCGATGTGGATTTTATTTTGATGCGATGCCTGCATCCCCAAAGAAATAGTATCTATGTACTAAAACCATGCAGGGAGAGAAGATGCAATGAACAGCCGCTGAAGAGCTGACATTGAAACCAGACCAGAAGCTTATGCACTAAATAAAGACATCAATTTGTTCAGTCTTCATATGTATGGTGAAATCATGATGGAACATAAAAGGAAATAAAAGTTAATGATTTTGGGACAAAGCCACCGCATGATGGGAGGGTTCCATGGGGAATAAACAGACCAGGAGCCAGTCAGAGGTTTCTATGAGATGAAGGTCAGTTTCCTAGTCCATTCCGCAGAATCGATACGGGGCCCGGGACTCGCAATAGGTCTCATAAGTCATAGATTGACGAGGCCATGTATCAACTTCCACCCTGCAGAGCTCTCGATGCCGCTCATCGACAAGCATTGCTGAGCAGAAATCTGTGATCAGAATCTGCAATCGGAGCGGACTGCGGCCCACGCGTACACCGGCAGGGAAACCGGGTGGACGGCCAACCGCAGGCCAAGTGCCATCGCTTTCAGGAGACCCTACGTCAGTTCCAGAATTGATTTCCAGAGTCAAAACTGAAATCGCTCCCTCGGAAGGCCCACTGCATCGATGAGGTTTGTCTCAGTGAAAACTGACATTAGGCACATAACAGAAAGGTCCGGAGAATCACATGAATGTCCGATGGGAAAATGTTTGATGAAATAGAATGAGAGACAGAGGGAGAGAGCAATAATACTAGGAAATAGCATGCATTCCTCATATACATGTTGAGTCAGGTGCGCTTCTAGGTGCTAACTGTGAGCAAAAAAAAAAAAAAAAAAAAGTCAGGCATGGTGGCACATACCTGTCATCCCAGTACTTGGGCGGCTAATACAGGATTGCAGGTTCGAGGATAGCCTCAGCAACTTAGTGAGACCCTGTTTCAAATTTTTAAAAAATAGGGCTGGGGCTGGGGGTAGAGTGTCCTTGGGTTCAATCCCTACTACCACACACACACACACACACACACACACACACACAATCCCTGCCTTTCTAGAACCATCTACCAGGGATAGATAAAACTAAGCAAATAAATAAGCATGCCTTCTTTGGTATGTAAGACAGGGATAGCACAATGGAGAATAAAAAGCAGAGATGACAAGGGTAATTTGGAGGAAGGCGCTCCATCAGGCTCGAAAGCTCTGACAGAGCCCCTGCCCGGGCAAAGGGAAGGAGCACCTGGCTTCCCCCCAACTCCTGTTGCGAGTCTTACCTCTTTGAGTGAGCCATCAACGTAGCCATACACTATGCCAAGTAGCACGCTTGAGACACAATCCCAGGCCCACTGCCCCCATCTAGCAATGAGCCAATGGACCAGAAAAATACAACTCTGGACTCTGATCGCAATAACAGATAACATTTGCACAACACTCCTATAATCCATTTCATGCACTTCGTAGGTTAATTTTTTTTTTTTTTTTTGCGGTACCAGGGATTGAACTCAGGGGTATTCTACCTCCGAGCTACACCCCCAGCCCTATTTTTTGTTCTTTTATTTTGAAACAGGATCTCCCTAAGTTGTGGAGGGCCTCACTAAGTAGCTGAGGCTGGCCGCGAACCCGGATCCTCCGGTCTCAGCCTACCAAGTACTGGGATTACAAGCGTGCGCCACCAAGCCCGGCTAATTTTTTTTTTTTATACTGGGGATTGAACTACCCAAGAGCATTCTACCTCCAAACTACACCCCCAGCCCTCTTTTATTTTTTATTTTGAAACTGGGTCTCACTAGGTTGCTGAGGCTGGCCTCGAACCTGAGATCCTACTGTCTCAGCCTTCCAAGTACTGGAATGACAGGTGTGTGCCACCACACCTGGCTCGTATGTTAATTTCATCCTCCTGTCACCTCAATACGGTATGTTTACTATCATCTGTGTATTTCAGAAGAGAAGACCAAGACAGCGGAGTTCATTCTGTGAAGAGTGGAGCTAAAGCCGGGCGTGGTGGCGCATGCTTGTAATCCCAGTACTCGGGAGACTGAGACAGGAGGATCCTAGGTTTGCGACCAGCCTTGGCTACTTAGTGAGGCCCTCCGCAACTTAGTAAGACCCTGTATCAAAATAAAGAATAAAAAATAGGGCTGGGGGTGTAACTCAGAGGTGAAATGTCCCTGGGTTCCATCCCCAGTACTGCCAAAAAAAAAAGAATAAAAAATAGGGCTGAGGATGTAGCTCGGATGTACCCCTTGGGTTCAATTGCCAGTACCGCAAAAAAAGAATAAAAAAATAGGGCTGGGGGTGTAGCTCGGAGGTGAAATGCCCCTGAGTTCCATCCCCAGCACTGCAAAAAAAAAAAAAAAAAGAGTGGAGCTGAGGTCTGAATCCAGAAGTTCTGGCTCCAGGCTCTGTCCTCTACGCTCAGCTCTACCAACCAACACGACAGGCTCTGGTCACCCACACGATGCTGCGGTCCGGCCACGTCCCTGCAAGCTGCTAGTCTACCTGCTATCTCCATTTGGACCACCTATGGGCAACATGAAATGGAGCACTAGAAATCAAGCTTAATGCATCCCGTAAAACACCCTGCCCTCCTGTCAGCCACCTCTGCACACCTGCTCCACACCCAGGCTTCCAGAACTTTCTTTATCAATAGCTGCACCATTCGACACAGCGGCTCGAGCCCAGAACTTAGCTCGACTTGTCTGTTCCTTTCACATCCTTCATCCGATCTGTTTGGAAATCCTCCAAAATATTCCCCACATCCAACACCCTCTGGTCACATTCAGGCTGCTGTCGGGTCCGCGTTCAGGACGAGAACAGCCTTCCACTCGCCTTCGTACGTCCTTCCTGCCGCCCAGAGTCAGTTCTCCCTCCAGAGTCCGAGTGATCTTTTAAATATCTGATCATGTCCTGCCCCTGCTCAAACCAGTCTGATGGCGTCTGTTACTCGGGGTTCTTCAGAGAAACAGAATCAATGAAACACATGGGAGAGAGAGATTCATTTTAAGAAATGGGCTCACACAGTTTGGGGGAATGGAAAGTTCAAATCTGCAGGACAGACCAGCAGGCTGGAAATTCTGGCAAGAGTTGTAATCTTGAGTCCAAAGGCTGGCTACTCAGGCAGAATTGCTATGTTAAGGTCTAGAAGCAGAATTCCTTCTTGTGTGTGGGACCTCGGTCATGTCTCGGATAGCTTTCCACTGATTGGATGAGGCCCACCCCCATTATGAAAAATAATCTACTTAAATCAGAGTCCGTTGGTTTTGTTTTTGTTTTTGTTTGTTTGTTTGTTTGTTTGTTGTGGTACTAGGGATTGATCCCAGAGGCATCCTACATCTGAGCTACATCCCTATCCCTTTTTATTTTTTGTTTTGAAATAGGATCTCACTAAGGTTACTGAGAACCTTGCTGAGTTGCTGAGGCTGATCTCAAACCTGTGATCCTCCTGTGTCAGCCTCCCAAGTACTGGGATGACAGGCGCGTGCCACCACATCCAGCTGAGTCTGCTGATTTAAATGTAAATCATATCTAAAAATCACATTGACAATAACATCTAGACGGGTGCTTGACCCAACTCCCAGGCACCATAGCCCAGCCAACTGACACATAATTAGCTCCCAGAGCTTCCGGTTGGACTCAGAAGAGAGCCCTTGGCTGGCGGGCTTCTAGTTATCTTCTCTCTCCTTCTCTGTCCTCCTGGTGACTCGGCCGTCTTGTTCTGGGTGTGAGACACACTCCTGTCTACCTGCAAGAAAGGCTTGTTTTAGTCAGGTCTTGTAAGCATACTAAAACACACTTGAATCATATTGGAAATCCTCTCAGAGCCAGGCTATAAAATGTAATTCTTCTTTGAACCAATAAAAGACATTTCAAATTTCAAACTGACTACCTCTCCTTGTGATATTTGCTTTCTGATTGTTTTTGTGAGAGCCCTCCCTCTCTCAGATAGATTTGTTCTATTTTAATTAAAGTTAAGCAGAAAAAGTTTATGTTTGAAATCATGTATTTGACCTATAAAAAAAAAACTTGCTATTTAATTCTACTGAAAGAAGTGCTCCAGGCAGGGCGGTGCACACCTGTAATCCCAGTACTTGGGAGGCTAAGTCAGGGGGATCACTGGTTCGAGGCCAGCCTCAGCAACTTAGCGAGACCCTCAGCAACTTAGCGAGACCCTCAGCAACTTAGCAAGACCCTGTTTCAAACTAAAAAATAAAAAGGGCTGGGGGTGTCGCTCAGAGGTAGAATGCCCCTGGGTTCAATCCCCAGTACCAAAAAGAAGAAAAAAGAAAGAAAAGGCTTGTTTTGCTGCTCCTCTGACCTGGAATGCCTTTCTCCCAGGGATCCACGTGGCTCTCTTACTCAATGATCTAGATCTTGGCTGTACTGTCACCTGCTCAAAGAGACCTCGCCTGACCAGCTTATGTCGAATAGATGAGGACCCTGGGTTGCTCTCCAGCCCCTCCTCTATCTGCCTTCTAGGGATCTCACAGATAAAGAAGTATGTTGTTTGGAATATTAGCTCTAGATTCATTCATTCTCTGGTAGAATTGTGTCATGTCGCAGGCACTCAATAAATCAGACTGAATGAATGAAGGGTATCGTGAAATTACATTTTTTTTAATCTTTTGGTAGAAAGGAACTCTGGAAATATTAACAAAGATCAGAATCATCTTTCAAATACTTAGACTGTGAATGAAAGTATTCCTTATTTGCTGTAACTTATAATCCATATAACATTCTTTTCTATGTTTTTTTTCTTTCTTATTTTGTTTTGTCTAAGGTTCTCGCTAGTATTTTCTGTTTGTGTGGGGTTTTTTTATTTAACTCGAGGCCACGATCCTGAATGTTCTTTGCCTCCCAGAACATTCCACCCAGATGAACCCATCTAATTAAAGCAAGCTGTGCTGAATAACCACCCTTTCAAACCCCAGCAAGCTCCTCTCCTCCACAGAACGGTGACCTCCGCGCTGTCTTACGGCTCTGCCTGCACGCTGCATTCACCTCGTTCTGTGTCTAAAAATGGTAAAGTACTGTAGCCCATTATACACTTAAAGACAGCGTTCAAACCGGGGCTGGTATTTCCATCAAAAGATGGAAAAATTCGTGGAGCCAATAATAAGAGCATACTTATAGAAGGACTAATAATGCTCTTGTTTTCAAGGAAATTGCTAATTGCTTGTCTTCTATGAGCGACCCAAGAGGATCCTGCACACTCTTCATTCCCAGTTTGCAAATTAGGTAACCAAGAGCAAAATGGATGCTGTCGGATTCTGCACCGAATCAAAGAAGTGTCTTCAGGAATTCAAGAGAAAGAATGCAAAACTTATTGTTGACTCCTATATGTTTGGTGGAGAAGACTAAAGTTTGGTATTTTCTACATCATATGTCTTTTTTCTTTTCTTCACAATAAACAGAGGCCCTGAAAGCTCAATGTCTGCCCATGATGACAAGGATATTCCTTTGCAGGAGCAAAATTCAAACCCAGGCCAGGTGTGGTGGCACACGCCTGTAATCCCAGTACTTGGGAGGCTGAGATAAGATTACAGGTTCAAGGCCAGCCTCAGCAATTTAGCAAGACCCTATTTCAAAATAAAAAAAATAAAATAAGGCTGAGGGTATAGCTTGGAGGTAGAATGCCCCTGAATTCAATCCCTAGTACCAAAATTTTAAAAAAAATTCAAACCCAGGAAGTTCTGGCTCTAAATCATGGTGACCTGGCCCCACGACACCAGACACCCAACACAAATCCACAGGTAGATTCTGGACGGACAGCCTCTGGCTCTCAGGAACATTTGCACAAAGGTTTCCACTGCCGGTCTATACCGCAAGAATCGCCAGCATCCCAGCGAGGCCCTCGGATTCCGCCTCTCTAAGCTGCACTATGCGTGAGACAGTGCTGTCTCTGGGGAACCAGGAGTTCCACTTCTCGGGCCCCAGGGCTGAAGCCTCTCTCCCCAGTGGGTGAGACTTGGAGGCACAGTGATCGCTGGAGAAGGCCCCGTGGCTCAGGGGAGAGCTCTGGCCTCGGGCGTTTCACTCTTCCCAAATCATCCGGATGTTTGGTGGCTATCATTCTTCGATCTTTCCTCCAGGAATGAAAAAGCGCTTGCTACCCACCCAGGGTCAATGGAAGGAAAGCTGATAATAACCCCGTGAAGTGGGCATTGCTTTTTCTAAAGCGGGGTGTGGTTTAGTTACAGAGAGAATCCTACCAGCGGTCATGTGAATGGTCTTCGCCACCGTGAGCCGAAGGCCTCGCTGAGCCGCACTTTGCTTCGTGCTGCAAGGATGGGTTTCTACAAAGTCCCTTCCAGCTCTAAGGGCCTGGGAGCTAAACTTGTTTTTCTCGTCTATTTCATTTCACCTGATTCTTTTTTTTCTCAATTAAATGCAATATGACTCTATTTTCAATTAACTTTGCCCAGTGTCCAAGAAACGCTGAAACCCACCTTGCCTTTCTCGTTGGCCTCTCCTCCCTGGACTTCCCAGCAGCCCCCACTTCAAATACAGCTCTGTTTTGTGCTGAGTTTCCTCTTTCTTTGAACAGCAGGTACCAGAATAACAAGGCAGTATGAAATTTACAGAAACAATGTGTTTAGACAGTTGGCTACCTTATCTAAAATGTAATGCTCTTCAACTCCAAATCAGATGTCTTGCCATCTGCCATACTGTGCAGAGAATGTCATGCAAAGCTAACACGGTGCCTATCAGGGTTTTTTTATTTTATTTTGGGGTGTTTTTTTGCACAAAGGTGCAAGACTCCAAAATTACTTTAGTAAAACACAAAATTTTCTACGAACCCATTTGCTACATCTACATGGAAACTAAAACACTCTTAGACTAAAATTATTTCCTGTTTACATTATTGGGTGTTTCATACGGTCTCAGTTAAAAACTAGACATGGCATTAAGAATCCTTTCATTTAGGTATATTAAAACACACTAGAATCATATTGGAAGTCCTTGCAGAGCCAGGCTATAAAATGTAATTCTTCTTTGAACAAATAAAAGACATTTCGAACTTAACACCTCTCCTTGTGATATTTGCTTTGTGATTGTTTTTTGTGAGGGCCCTCTCTCAGATAGATTTATTCTATTTTAATTGAAGTTGAACAGAAAAGGTTTATGTTTGAAATCATGTATTTGACCTACTGGATTCTATTGAGAGAAATGTTGCCGGGCATGGCGGTGCACACCTGTAATCCCAGTACTTGGGAAGCTGAGACAGGAGGATTATAGGTTCAAGGTCAGCCTCCGCAATTTAGAAAGACCCTCAGCAATTGAATGAGAGACCGACCCTATTTCAAAATAAAAATTAGGGCCAGGCATGGTGGTGCACACCTGTAATCCCAGTACGTGGGAGGCTGAGACCAGATGATCGCAGGTTCAAGGACAGCCTCATTGAGTACTGACACTCTTACCAACGTAGCGAGACCCTGTTCCAAAATAAAAATAAAATAGGGCTGGGGGTGTAGCTCAGAGGTGGAATGCCCCTGGGTTCAATCCCCAGTACTATAATAAATACATACATACATACATACATACATACATAAATGCATAAATAAACCAACATATAATAGGACTGGAGTATAGCACAGAGGTAGAATGCCCTTAGGTTCAATCCCAGCACCAAAAAAGGAAAGAAACAAAGAAATATGGATGTGTTGAACTTCTCCTGGATTTATGATATTAGTCATTGCTTGCTACCTGCCCAGGATCCATGGAAGGAAAGTTGATAAAGTTTAATAGGCCTTCTGCATCCATGGGTTCTATATCATGAGTTCAACCAACGGCAGATGGAAAATATTCAAAGACCTACAATGGTCACATCTGTATGGGACATGTACAGACTGTTTTTTCTTGCCATTATTCCATAAACCATATAGTATAACAACTATTTACATAGTATCTACATTGATGTAGGTATTATAAGTAGTCTAGAGAAATTCCAAGTATACAGGAATTTAATTTGGGGCAGTGGCGCATGCCTGTATTACCAGTACTTCAGAGGCTGAGACAGAAGGATCACAAGTTCAAGGCCAGCCTCAGCAACTTAGCGAGGCCCTCATCAACTTAGCAAGACCCTGTTTCAAACTAAATAACAAAAAAGGCTGGGGGTGTAGCTCAGAGATAGACTGCGCCTGGAGTCAATCCCCAGTATCAATAAATAATTAACTAAGCAAAGTATTCAGGAGGACATGCACAGGTTATACACAGTACTGTAGCGTTTTGTATAAGAGATTTGAACATTCTCAGAGTTTGATATCCACAGGGGGTCCTGGAATTAAACCCCCACGACAGTTGTATTTTCCTGTATCTGACATTTCTAGATCTTTCTTTCCCAGTGGCACCATTACTCCGCCCAAAATGATATTGGGTTTGTACGTTCAAATAAGGCCTTAAGAAAAATAGTCATGTCCTGGCCGGGCGTGGTGGCGCATGCTTGTAATCCCAGTACTTTGGGAGGCGGAGACCGGAGGATCCAGGTTCGCGGCCAGCCTCAGCTCTCTCTCTCTCTCTCTCTCTCTCTCTCTCTCTCTCTTTCTCTCTCTTTACCTAGTGAGGCCCTCCGCAACTTCGTGAGACCCAGTTTCAAAATAAAGTATAAAAAAAAAAATAGGGCCGGGGGTGTAGCGCGGAGGTGGAACGCCCCTGGGTTCAATCCCCGGTACCTCAAAAAAAA
This sequence comes from Glis glis, assembly GCA_004027185.1. Lineage (NCBI taxonomy): Eukaryota > Metazoa > Chordata > Mammalia > Rodentia > Gliridae > Glis > Glis glis. Next base: position 30,561 of record PVJS01004894.1, on the reverse strand, counting down.
AATAGTCATGTCCTAGATTCAAAATCAACCAATACTCCTACAGTATAGGTGGATTTATACTAAAGCTAATTCCTGCATCACCAGCTTCTTGTCAGCCATGATAAACTTCTAACTAGTCCAATCTGGACTTGAATGCAGCCTTGGGCAGCGCCGTGGTAAGCGAGGAAGCAGCAGACTGCACCACACATCAAATTCAGAATGTTTCCTCTCCCCATGAGTCACCGGCACCCTGCAGTATCAGAGGTAGAGCTGGGAAAGACATATTTCTCGGTGAACTTATTACGATTTTAGGAGCCCAAGAATCCTTTTCTGTTCCAGAATCTTGCCCCCAATGTCCTAACCATGAGGTCTGCGATTCCCATCCCTGCGTTCCTTTGGCGTGAGGCACCAAAATGCGGTGAGAACCACAGTGGACCGTCTCTCTAAGGCCCAATGGGACCCTTTCAAGTTGGACCCAGTAGGACTGACCCCAGAAGACCTCAGGATCCTCTGTCTGCTCGTCCTCAACTCTGCTGATACTTAGAATCGCCTGAGGAGAGTTTTATTAATTCTATGGGCTTGACACGAAGTCTGGGAACCTCTATTTTTCAGCCAAATTGGAAACTGAAATTTGAGTTTGTTCACTCGTTTTCTCTCATTTCTCTCCCCTTCTCCTCCTCCTCCTCCTCCTTCTCTTTCTTCTGCTCCATCTCCTGTTGCTTCTCCACTACCTCCTCCTCCTCCTCTTTCTCTCCCACCTTCAAATAAATAAGAGAAATAAAATATAGTAAAAATGCTGTTCACCTAAATCATCTGATGGGTGAAGATCGTGAACGTGATGCTCAGATATTCTGCATCCGTACACTTTTTTGTTTTTTGCATCTGTACACGTCAACATTCTATTACTAGGCTTTTCAGGTGACACGTGTAAAATGTCAAAAAAGCCTGGCAATTTATTTGATTCGCATGCAATTTATTTATTGGATTGTTTTAGTGTGAGCACTTTATCGCCGGGTACCTAGGTGGTCCGACGCCCAGGAAATTTGAGATGTCTGTAACACCACATTTACATTCTAACAATCGTGGCCCTTTAAATATCTTCTCCCTTCTCTCAATCACTCTTTGCTTGTGTGTGTTTCTGAAAGGTCTAAGGGGAAATCTCAGAGCCCTTTCTCTTTTTTTTTTTTTAATTTCTGCATAATTCTTTCAACCACTGTTTGGTTTTAGAGAACATTTCTTAAGCCATGTTTTATAAATGTGCATGACCTTGGCACCTGGATTTTAAGGTTTCAGGACTTGAATTTATATTATGTGGAGTGTTTGGGGTTTTGTTTTGCTTGGCTTTGTCTCTCTAGGAAGCAGTACATGCAGGTTATTATTTTAGGAAATGTTCTACTGTCATTTATTTTATTGCTGGCTTATTGGTCATATTTTTTCCCACATCGGCGAGTCTAATGGCTAATTATCCTTCCCTCAAATTTCTTAGGATTAATTTAAAACTAAGTTGAGATCTCATCCGCTTTGATTTAATGCACTTTGCTTTGCATAGCAAATATTTATTCCATTGGTAAGTATTATACACACTATAAATCAAAATGCCTGCACAGCCTAGAAGTCTGTGCTATCTATTGTCTTAACAAGATTACTCTGAATTATTTGTTTTTCCATCTTTTGTGAAGGCACGTCAATTCATCTCTCTACAACTTGTCAACTGGTATTGTTTTAACATCTTCTTAAACACCCTGAGATTTTCTTTTCTTGCAGACATTACTGCTTTTCATCTTGGCCTAAAGGATCTCGCTCCAGATCTGGAAATATTCTCAATCAATTACTCCGATTAAAAGGCCATTTAATCAAATTGTCTTGTTTTGTGCCCTCTAATTTCTTTCAAATATTTTTCCCCTCATCCGTTATTAAACGTAATTTAATACGAGTAAAAGGAAATGCAAGCCATGTTAGCCAATTATTTTGAGATCAATAACTTCATGAGGATGGGCGCAGCCGTAGGCTCATGTTCGTTTTCATTGAGTAAGATGGTCCATTGGATTATAAGAATACACAAAAGTCAACAAATGAAATGTGTATTGGCAGACTGGCTATGTATATGTGTGTACATGTGTGTGTGCAAGAAAAAATGCAAACAAATGAGCTGGGTGGGGGGGCGCACACTTGTAATCCCAGTACTTGAGAGGCTGAGACAGGAGGATCACAGATTTTCGGCCATCCTCACCTCAGCAACTTAGCAAGGCCCTCCAGAACTTAGTAGACCCGGTTTCAAAATAAATAAATAAACAAACAAACATATAAAATAGGGGCATTCTACCTCCAAGCTACACCCCCAGCCCTCTTTTTTTTTTTTTTTTTTGGTTTTGAAACAGGGTCTCGCTAGGTTGCTGAAAGTCTCGCTAAGTTGCGGAGGCTTATCTCGAACCTGCGATCCTCCTGTCTCAGCCTCCCAAGTACTGGGATTACAGGTGTGCACCACCACCACTCCCGACTACACCTGGCTTCTTTTACTCAATGTTATATTTGTTGAATTTATTACTGTTGATGCCAACAATAATAGTTTGTTCATTCCCATTATTATAGGCTATTCTCTTTTGTGAATATTATTTATTTATTCAACTATTGCTAGACATCGGTTGGTTCCTTTGGGGGGTTATTACAAATATGGCAGTGATGAGTGTTCTAGTAGTTGTCTTTTGGTAAATGTGCATGGGCATTTTTTTTTCAAAGACAAACTATTTAACAACTAATTTTTTTGAATTGGTTCGAGTCTGAGACCTTTGTAGGACAAGTTCTAGCCTGGAGAAAAAATATATGTTTTTATTTGTGCACTGTACTTATGCGTTATAGTGAGGTTCAAGGTGATACAAACCTACATGCACACAGCATTTGGTGTATTTCCTTCCACAGGTGGTGTATTTCCCACCTCATTGCCCATTCTTCCTCCCGTACATGTTAGTGGCATTGGTAGTGATACCTTCGTATATGGAGATAATATTATTTGAACTGTTTCCTTCCTCAACCTTTCTCCATCTCCCTCCCCCAACCCCCTTCCACTATTCCCAGCCCATTTTATTTTATTTTATTTTATTTTATTTTATTTTTGCGGTACTGGGGATTGAACCCAGGGGCATTCTACCTCCAAGCTACACCCCAGCCCTATTTTTTATTCTTTATTTTGAAACAGGGTCTCACTAAATTGCGTAGGCCTCACTAAGTAGCTGAGGCTGACCGTGAACCCGGATCCTCCTGTCTCAGCCTCCCAAGTACAGGGATTACACGTGTGTGCCACCACGCCCGGCTCCCTTCCACTATTCTACTTGGTCCCTCTCCTCATTTTTCTGAAGTCCCTTATGTTTCCTGTTTTTTCTCTCACTTTCACGTATGAAAGGAAACATACCGCCCTTGCCTTTCTGCGACTGGCTGATCTCACTTAGCATCATATTCTCTAGTTCCATTCATTTTCCTGCAAATGACATTATTTCATTCATCTGTATGGCTGAGTAAAATTCCATTATGTGTATATTCCACATTTTCTTTATCCATTGATCTTGTTGACAGACACCTAGGTTGGTACCAAAATTTGGCTATTGTGAATTGTGCTGCTATCAAAAAGAATTAAAGCCAGAATACTATAGTGCACGAGTATTTCCATGGGTTATATACCTAACAATGAAATTGCTAGGCTAATGGGTACACATATGCTTAGCTTAGAAGATGCTACCAAACTCTCTCCCTGTCTCTCTCTCTCTCTCTCTCTCTCTCTCTCTCTCTCTCTCTCTTTCTCTCTCTCCTTAGTGAGGCCCTCCACAACTTCGTGAGACCTGGTTTCAAAATAAAGTATAAAAAATAGGGCCGGGGGCGTAGCGCGGAGGTAGAACGCCCCTGCGTTCAATCCCCGGTAACCACAAAAAAAAAAAAAGAAGATGCTACCAAATAGTTTTCCAAAGTGGCTGTACCAGTTATGCCTCACCCACAGTATGTCAAAATTCCTCGCCAAGGTTAAACATTGTCACTATTTTTCAGTTTTCATTTTGGACATTCTAGTAGATATGCCAAGGTTTACTTTTATTTCTTTCTCTAACAAGTCTAAAGAAAGTTTCCTAATGGTGTTAGGAAATAAAATGTTTGAAGTTCCAACAAAAAGTAAAAATACTTTTTTTGTGTGTGGTACTGGGGATTGAACCCAGGGGCAGTCTACCTCCAAGCTACACCCCCAGCCCTAGTTTTTATTCTTTATTTTTTATTTTGAAACAGGGTCTCACTAAGTTGCGGAGGGCCTCACTAAGTAGCTGAAGCTAGACGCAAACCCGGATCCTCCAGTCTCAGCCTCCCAAGTACTGGGATTACAAGTGTGCGCCACCACACCCGGCCAAAAATACATTTTAGTAGACAATTGTACCTTGAATCTCATGTACAAAGAAAACAGAAGGTGCAAACATTGAAATACCCATGACTGTACTTCAGGAGGGTTTAACAAATAGAATATCTTGCATCACAGCCACGGTCTGAACACCCATGTGCGTGAACTCCTAACATTTTATGAGATTCAAAATAACCCTTAGGTGACAGTTAATTTTACATATCAACTTGACTGAGCCAGGGGATGCGCAGACAGCTGGTAAAACATTATTTCCAGGTGTGCCTGTGAGCGTGTTTCTGGAAGAGATGAGCATTTGAATCTGTAGACTGAGTAAAGAAAAGTGCCCTCGCCCATGCAGATGAGCATCATTCAATCTGCTGAGGATTGAATGATGCACCTGAATGGAACAAAAAGGCAGGGGCAGATTTGTTCTCTCTTCTTGAGCTGAGCCATCATCCGCGGCCACTGGACATGGGCGTTCCTGGTTCTCAGACCTTCAGATTAGGGCCGTATCGCGGGCTCTAGCAGACGCTGCTTGCTCCGTGGTCCCCGCCATGGAAGGTCACTGCTCCGGGCAGCTTCCTAACAAGAGTCTTCTCGCACGAAAATGACACAAAGTCAGATATGATAATTTGGAGAAAATTATACTTAATATCTGGGGGGGTCAGGGAGGAGATAGATGACAATTCTCCTGCCCCTCTGTAGCCAGCACCTTACTTTTATAGAAGCTTTAGACAAGCTATCATAAAAGTTAATCAAACACAGAAGCTAGCAATTGTCATGAGTTCCAATAAGGAAAGTCAATGAGGCGGACACGTGACAAGCTTGGAGGGAGGAGGGGTTAAACATTACTGGGTGGAGATGACATCAAAGACCACACTTTAAAGATTATACAAGGTCCCTTGGAATGTGTCTGTTTGCAGACAGATCCCACCCAACCAAATACCAACTGAGCCGGTCCAAGATGATAATCTCAGTGTGCGTTCTAAGACAGCCCTCGACAGGACTGAAACTGCACTACCACTTTCCTGAACCTCTCACAGATGCTAGATCATGGGGCTTCTCAGCCTCCATAATCACGTGAGCCAATCCCTCATAATCAACCTCTTTCTATATATCTATGTATAGCCCGTTGGATCTGTTTCCCCAGAGAACCCTGGCTGATATACCTGTCTAACTCTATGGCGCAAATATTTCTTTTTTGTTTTGGTACTGGGGATTGAACCCAGGGGCATTCTACCTCTGAGCTACACCCCCAGCCCTAGTTTTTATTCTTTCTTTTGAAACCGGGTCTCACTAAGTTGCGGAGGGCCTCACTAAGTAGCTGAGGCTGGCCGCAAACCTGCGATCCTCCGGTCTCAGCCTCCTAAGTACTGGGATTACAAGTGTGCGCCACCACGCCCGGCATTATGGTGCAAATATTTCTACTTTATTGACCCATTTTGCACATGAGATTTGGTGAGGTCTATTTTTTAAGCCTGCTTATTCTTTAAAAAGCAAACAAACACTAAACAAATAAATAAATGGTGTTCTAATCTCGATTCCAGGATGACAAAGGCAATGGGCAGAAACATGTCACCGTGAGAATCAAGCCTCAGTTGCCTCCAATAAGAAGAGGATCCAGGATTATTGTAAGAACAGGATTTTACATAATCGTGAGAATAAGACACAATTCTCATGTGTTCAGATTGCTCTTCAAATCATTCCGAATAGGGATGGGTTAAGCCCAGATCTAAAATACATATTTATGCACCCTAAAGTTTCCAACTAGGAAGGTAAAGAGGCTCAGAAACCAACGCCCAGCATCGGAGTGATATAGCTGAAGTGCTGAGTGGCTGCCAAAATTTTCCCAGCTTTCAACTACCCTCTATTTTTTAGAAAGGACTAAGCATGTGCAGACATCTGGGAACCTGTTGTTAGGCAATGCATCTGAATTATTAATAAGTCTAAAGAGGAATCCATGGGAAGAGAGGCAAAAGCCAGCTCTCTACACCGCAGGGGTGGCATCTGTGAACCGCTAAGATACAGAGAAGAGAAGAAATGCTTCGTAGACCGTCGATACTCACGTGCGTTTCAGTCTCTCTCCACTGCCCTGAACGGCAGGAATCATGATTTCCATGTCCGTCGTAGCAAATGCCTTTTCCATTCATCTACATCTAGCAGCTAGCAAGATAAAGACTGCATGCGGGGCCACCGCTACGCCGCGCTCTGCTCTCCCCTCCCTTCCCCGCTACTACATAGTCGCCTGCAAGAAGGGCCTCCCATTCGTGTCTCCCAGGGATCAAGGCAATTTGCATGTTTCCTACCCATCCCTTCTGTAAATCTTTGGTCCAGGGAAGGCTCCTTCCTTCTCTCCACCTTGCCCATTATGCACCAAGAAGAAACTGGACGAAAACACAGACTTGGCGATTTCTAAGCCAGAAAACTCTTCTCGAGTATATGAGCCTTTTTTTTTTATGGTACTGGGGATTGAACCCAGAGGCACCCTACCTCCAAGGTATACCCCCACTCCCATCATTATTATTATTATTATTATTATTACTATTACTATTACAATTACTATCAGGCTCTCACTAGGTTGCTGACAGTCTTAAGTTGCTGAGGCTGGTTTTGAACCTGTGTGATCCTCCTGTTTCAGCCTCCCAAGTACTGGGATTATAAGCATGTGCCACCACGCCAAGCTTAGTATATATTCTTAAATATCACGTTCAGTACACAATCAGGTCCTCAACAAACATGAGCAGTTCCCTGTCTTTACTCGTTTCCTTTGAACCTTATACTGACTCAAAGAAGACACCCTGCCTGTTTAGGAGAGCCATGCGCAGACATTGGGTATGTGACAGTGCTTTCCTGAACTAGACGGCATGGGCAAGGTTGCCCAAGTGCGAAAATCTTAAGAGACCCCTTTGTATAGCACCTGGCTATAAAGAGACAATAGCTTCTAGGGCTGGAGTGCAGGTCTTTAATCTTCTACAGGAGTCACTCTTGAAATTCAGCTAAATTCAATAGAAAACGTATTAGAAGCTGGGAGTGGTGGCACACACTTGTAATCCCAGTACTTGGGAGGCTGAGACAGGAGGATCGCAGGTTTGTGGCCAGCCTCAGCTACTTAGTGAGGTCCTCCACAACTTAGTGAGACCCTGTTTCAAAATAAAGAATTTAAAAAATAGGGCTGGGGGTTTGACTTGGAGGTAGAATGCCCCTAGGTTCAATCCCCAGTACCGCAAAAAAAAAAAAAAAGCAAACGTATTTGAAACGCTACAGGACCTACCGGGAGTGAGGCTATGTGCTAAGAGTTTGGAATACACTTCCCTAGGGGACCTTTTTGACTCAGGAGGATTCCAAACCACATAGGGAGGCCCTGGATAGCAGGGACCCACCCGGGTATGGACAGGGTACCAGGGATGAGGACTGCTCAGCCTGGCCTGGTGCAAGCAGGAAGGATTTCTGAGGCAGGGGACTTGCATGTGGCAGGAGACCCGCCGCATACTCCACCCCCGCAGGGACAACTCCCCAAGGGCCTGTGGCATGGCTAGCTTGCTCACAGGGCACACCAGGTCCCCGGCTGAATAAAGCCAGATTCTTCTGATGGCCACGGAACACTCTAATTAGCATTCAACATGGTGCTCTTGATCCTCCCTTCTAGCAACACTGGATTTCGTCCCTTCTGCTTATTCTTCCCTCCGGGCTGCCACTTACAATGCATTCCTTTCCACTTGCCATTTATTCAAACCCTCTATGTGTTTTTTTTTTTCCCATAATCCAGCTCAAGCTTTACTTTGTCCAACAAACATCTGTCGAAAGAGCAAATATTTTCTTTCCTATAATTCCCTCCTCTATGGCGCTGTCACAGATATGTCCAAATGTTATCTTGCAACAGTCTCTGTCTCCTCAAGTCCCTCACTCCTACATTTGCTATGATGGACACGTAAAACATGATTCCTGCCTTTAAGGTAGCGGATGAGAGGCAGGAAATGCATACGAGAATGTACGGTCTACGCCGCCTTTCCCCGCTCCTCTGTATCTTAGCGGTTTGCAGACACCAACCCCACAGCTTAGAGAGCTGCCTTTTGCCTCTCTTCCCGTGGCTTCCTCTTTAGACTTATTAACAATTCAGATGCACGGCTAACAACAGGTTCCCAGGTATCTGGACATGCTAGACCTTTATAAAGAGAGAGAGAGAGAGAGAGAGAGAGAGAGAGAGTAGTTGAAATCTGGGAAATTTTGGCAGTCATTCTGCACTTCAGCTACACCATTCCCATGCTGAGCGTTGGTGTCTGAGCCCCTTTGCCTTCCTAGTTAGAAACTTTAGGGAACATAAATATTTATTTTAGATCTAGCCTTAACCCATTCCTATGTGGAATGATTTGAAGAGCAATCGTGAACACATGAGAATTGTGTCTTGTTCTCACGATTGCAAAAAAATCCTGTTCTCATAATAATCCTAGATCCTCTTTTTTTTTTTTTGGTACTGGGGATTGAACCCAGGGGCATTCTTACCTCTGAGCTACACCCCCCTCCCAGCCCCTTTTATTTTTTGTTTTGAAACGAATATCGCTAGGTTGCTGAGAGTCTCGTTACATTGTTAAAGGCTGTTCTGGAACCTGCTATCCTCCTGTCTCAGCCTCCCAAGAACTGGGATTACAGGCCTGCACTACCACGCCCGGCTCCTGTATCTTCTTCTTATTGGAGGCAACCAAGCTTGATTCTCAGTGCAACAGAAATGACTGTACGCTGTCCCGCCCATCGCCTTTGTCATTGTGGAACTGAGATTAGAAGATAACTCCTCTGTTGTCTAAGGGTTATTTATCCCTACGGTGATAACGTCCCAAAATATAATCAATGTATATTGGTATCATATGGAACCTCACTATGTCGTAAAATTACAATGCCCTAATTAAGCTATTTTTTAAAAGTAAATATTGAAAAGGAAAAAGTAAAAAAACAAAAAACAAAGGGAACACCAGAAAGCCCACAGTTCTACTTCATCTCCTAGATTCGCTAGATATGGGGTGATGGTCTCCAGGGGGACTTTTCCAGAACTAAGATGTTTCCTAGCACTGCCATAACAATCACCACAAACTGGATTCATAACATTTTTTTCTCGTACAGTTCAAATGTGCAAAATCAGCCGGGCGTGGTGGCGCACGCTTGTAATCACAGTACTTGGGAGGCTGAGACCGGAGGATCGCGGGTTCGCGGCCAGCCTCAGCTACTTAGTGAGGCCCTCCGCAACTTAGTGAGACCCTGTTTCAAAATAAAGAATAAAAAATAGGGCTGGGGGTGTAGCCCAGAGGTAGGATGACCCTGGGTTCAATCCCTAGTACCGCAAAAAAAATGTGCAAAATCAAGTGTCACGGGGCTACAGTCCCCCCCCCAGGGGCTGTAGGGAAAGTCCAGTCCCCTCCCTCCCCTTGCTTCTGTGGCTGCCCACAGTCCTGGTAGATTTTTGCTTATGGCTGTATCACTCCAATCCCCATCTCCATGGACATGTGCCTTCTCTTCTCTCTGTCAAATCTCCCTTAAGTATCGTGTGTGTGTGTGTGTGTGTGTGTGTGTGTGTGTGTGAGAGAGAGAAAGAGAGAGAGAGAGAGAGATTGAATCCAGAGTCATTCTACCTCCAAACTGCACCTCTAGTCCTTTTTTTAAAATTTTTGTTTTGAAACAAGGTCTCGCTAAGTTGCTGAGGCTGGTCTTGAACCTGGGATCCTCCTATCTCAGCCTCCCAAGTACTGGGATTATAGGCATGCTCCACCACACCCGACTTCTTACATATCTCTTCTAAGGAAACTTATCATGGGAGTTAGGCACCGCCCACACACTACAAGAAGACCTGGTCATCTAGCCATCCTTCACTGAATTACATCTGCAAAGATGTGAAGTCAGGTTCCCACGATTACAGGAGTAGTACCTGAGCCTTTCTACAGGCCACCATGGAACCCACTGCACAAGGTTTCCGAGAGCATTACAGCGCCCACTGGCCTGAATTTTCTCTCTAACATGGTGTTTGCGAGGCATACTCCTCATTTGACTTAGGGATGGTGTATTGGTCAGGGTTCACTAGACTAACAGAATTCACAGAATGAGTATATGGAAAAAGGGATTTATCAGATCAGCTTACAATGTAGTCCCGAGTTCCGATTGCACGTGGAGAGTCAGAGGAACCAGTAGCTGGTCGAACGGTCTAAGAGCTCTTCGGAGAAACGATGGTGAAGTTTCAGTTCGAAGGGCTGGAGGCCGACGATCTCGGACGAGAGCAGAAGATCAAGAAGCTCTTCAGAGAAATGGCAAAGCTGGAGGCCGACGATCTCAGATGAGAGCAGATGCGTTTTCTTTGGAAAGAGTCGCGCATCCCTCCACGCGGCTTTCTCCTTCTTTTATCTAAGTCCTGCACCTATCAGAACCCTGCTGCCTACATTTAGGGCAGGACTTTCTGTTTAATCTGCTGTTACACACCCAAAGTCACATGATCTTGGGTGTGTCATGATCCGGTCAAGTTGGCAAATTAGATTAACTATCACAGATGGTGAATTCTAAAGTCACCGACTGCTCCTGAGTTATTGACTGAAATGTGTACAAAGAGTACAGCTTTGGGAGAAAAAAGAGAAATTAAGTCTTCCCTCAAGGATGTTATAATGCAGTAGGGAAAGCAAACACATATGCGCATACAGAAAGTTGGGTGACAGTGAAAATACAATGCTTCTCGAGCTAGAGAATAAAGAGCCACTCGCTTGCTCTTTTTGCCTCCGCGTCTTCCTCCTGTCGCCCTCGCTCGCCTGCATCCAGACACCTCGGTGGGTCATGACTGACCTGTTGCCGGGTGTTTGGGTTCATTTTTTTCATGGACACTAACGGCAAGTGGATAAATCCTTTGCTAAATGTGACCTCATGGAGTCCCTATGAGCCCCAAACCTGAACCTGTCATATTAAAAATACAGATTACATTAAAAATATGCCAACTGTCAAAAAAACTCTCAAAAGAAAACAAAAGGTATAGGAGTAATAGTACCGTTTCAATTTTATTTTCTTCAGTAATGTGAGTCTATGGACAATTACATATAAAGGAGATATATGTAATGTATTACATGTAGTGAATATATAATTTGTAGACATACATATGTCTATATATAAATATATGGCAATATATGTACCTCCATATATAAATGGAAATATATATATACTTCCATATATGTGGAAGCATATATATGTTGAACAATGCGCGAGAAACAGAAATTCCAAGACCACCGACTCAGTTAAGGCGAGGCTTTAATACCGCGGGGCTACCGTCCACCAGCACAGGCTAGAACGGCAGCCCCTTGTGTAGCTTACAGCTCCCATTTTATAGAACAAGCTGGGGGTACAGAAACAGATTTTTGCGGTTTGGGTTCAAATCAGCCAACCACAGAAAGTTTCCCCTTATTTAGAAGTAAAGTGATTAGTTTAGGGTAGGGGGTTAAACACAGAGGTGGGGGTCGGTTTTGAGGGCTTTGTCCTGGGGCGGAGGTAAAGGCAGGAACTGGTTTTTTGGGTGTTGTCCTTAGGGGCAATAAGGGCAGGAACTGATTTTCTGTCCTTGGGGAACTAGTCTTGTCCTTGTGGCAGTAAAGACAGGGAGTTTAATTTTTAGGGTAGAAAACGAGACTAAAAAATTACTTTTTCGGGCACGTTATCACATATATACTTCTATATATGAGTGGAAATGTATATATACTTCCATATAATATATATATATAATTTATATATAAGCTGAATGTAGTGGCACACTCTTGTAATACCAGTACTTGGGAGGCTGAGACCAGAGGATCCGGGTTCGTGGCCAGCCTCAGCTACTTAGTGAGGCCCTCCGCAACTTAGTGAGACCCTGTTTCAAAATAAAGAATATAAAATAGAGCTGGGGATATATCTCAGAGGTAGAATGCCCCTGGGTTTAATCCCCAGTACTGCCAAAAAAAAAATTTATACATATATGTATGTATATCGTACAATGGTGGAGAAGCCTCAGTGGGGCCAGGGAAGTGATCTAAGGGAAGGAGAAGGGGAAGAATGAAGTTCATCAATGGAATTACTACCATTGACCATGTTTACATATGAGAACATGCCAACGTCAAGTTCAGTATTCTGTACTGGGGGGGGGGGACACCAAAAGATGTATGCATGTATGTTACTGTCTATAATGCACCAATAAATGCACATAAAAGTAATAATATATATAAATATATATGTGTGTGCCCTTTAATAGAGCTCCAGTTGTCTTTGTTTTATACAGGACTAGAAATAAAAACACAGACAACATTATCTACCACTAACAATCTTAACAATTTTAACTTCAGCTCTTATAGGAGCTCTCAGATTTCCATTTCTTTGACTCTACCCATGATTCTGTGCCTTTCTCCATGCAGAAGTAACCCTAAATCACTTTCACATAAGACTTAACTTCTACTGCCCGCTCAGGGTCAGCAGTCAGGGCTGGGATGGAAAGAAGTGCAGTTAATAGGGCTTTGAAGATGGTTCAAATGTCTTAAAGCAAAGACAAATATCCAAAATGGTTCCCCATCTTTCTAATGGTTCACAGCCTCTCTTAGAATCACTGCTTCAGTCAAATTATACTGAACTACATCCGATTCCCAGTGACAAAGGCCTGCTTTCTTTAATGCGGGAGGGTTATTTTTGTTTTTGTTTTGGTTTTTGGTTGGTTGGTTTTTTCCGGCATTCCAAGGGCAATGGAAGGATATGTAGTTACAGAAAGAAAATAAAGAGATGAAGAAAGGGACAGCCTCCTTAGAGGATCTAGGAGAACACACATTATGTCGAAATGAGCAGATGGAAGGAGGAGCCCAGGGGAATACCCTAGTAAACACCCCGGGCTACTTTAAAAAGGAGGCGCTTCGTCCAACCCGAGTACAACATTTTCCATAAAGGGCTTCTATCCTTACTGCATTTATCTTTCTAATCCCCAAAGCTTAGCATAAGTTACAGTAGAAAATCTCATTCGTCAAAGTTGGAAAGAGACTACTTTTCGATTCCACGCCCTGCCTGCCTGGTTCCCTATACACGCAGAGCAGTTTCTAAAGTAGAAAATGAGCTGAGGGGTAGGATCCTTTCATGAATTGCTCTTGCTCTCTTATAAATTAAATGGCACCATATTGTCAATTAATCAAACTATCAACATGGGTGAGATGCATATCTCATATACCTGCTCGAATGGGGTTAATAGCTACAAACTGATCACCCAACAATTTTTCAGTAAAAGTGGAGCCCAGAAGTTAGAGGTCCAGAGAATGCACCTTTCAGAAGAGGTCAGACACAGCCAGGCGTGGTGGCGCACGCTTGTAATCCCAGTACTTTGGGAGGTGGAGACTGGAGGATCGGGGTTCGCGGCCAGCCTCAGCTCTCTCTATCTCTCCTTGTCTCTCTCTCTCTCTCTCTCTCTCTCTCTACCTAGTGAGGCCCTCCGCAACTTCATGAGACCCGGTTTTAAGATAAAGTATAAAAAAAATAGGGCTGGGGATGTAGCGCGGAGGTAGAACGCCCCTGGGTTCAATCCCCCTACCGAAAAAAAAAAAAAGAAGAGGTCAGACACTTGGCCTTGTGAGCACATTGTTCTTCGTGGCCACCCCACTCGGAGCAAAGTGTTGGGTGGTCGCTGACCATCAACTACAAAGGAATAATTTGAAGAGCATATAATCAAACATAAATTTGTGTCCTCCTTTTTCAAACTCAGTCTACTGTTTCCCTACTGAATTCTTTTTTTGTGTGTGTGGTCTGGGGATGGAACTCAGGGGCATTCTACCGCCAAGCTACACCCCCAGCCCTATTTTATTCTTCATTTTGAAACAGGGTCTCACTAAGTTGCGGAGGGCCTCACTAAGTAGCTGAGGCTGCCCGTGAACCTGCAATCTTCCAGTCTCAGCCTCCCAAGTACTAGGATTACAAGTGTGCGACACCACGCCCAGACCTACTGACATGGTATTGCACATTTGTCGCAATTCTTCTAAAGGCAGAGCCTCATGATGCAAAAAAGCATGGTCGTATTTTAGCCAAACTATCCATAATGCATCATGTTCAAGTGTGCCGAGTTATTTTCAGATACTAATTCATAGACAAAATATTTCCAAAGAATGCATATCAATTTTTCTGTCCTTTGAACCAAAATGAGGGCCATTCCACAGAAATTTGGAAGGTAGAAAATAAACAGGGCCACTAGTTCCCATGCAGCAGTGGCGGGCAGGGGGAGAGTTTCATCAAACAGCAGATGTGAAACTTGCCAATCCTTGCAGAATGCCCTCCCACAAATCACCAATGTCAGGGAGCAGGCAAATGGGTTTACTGGCAAAGGTGCACAAATTCCAGAATTTAATAGAGATGTTTTCTCCCTTGGCCCTTTCATTCATCTTGAAACTTTCTAATTCCCTGTATTAATTTCCATCCAGCACAGAATACCTAGAACGATTTCCATTCTCCTGACCAAATCCCAACTAATCTGATAAGGAATAAAAATTATTCCCATATCAGTTGCCTTCCTTGATGATTAAAATGTGAAACAGTATGTTTGATCTAATCCAAATAACCAGGGTTATTACTTAAAATTAATGTTTCCATTGAGTTCTATTGAGTCAGATAATAATGGTCATTTTCAACCACACTTCAGCCCCTGACCCAATCTGGGATCATGTGGTCATGTAATGAGTTAATTAACCAGCTTCCATTTGACCATGGAGGAGCACTGTGATTCACAAAGATCACATCACTACATGTTGACAATGATCCCATGAGTCACTTAACATCTCCAGTTTAGAGTTGGGGACACTATAGCTTAGATATGCAGCAAGACTTATCTAAGGCCTCACCATCAGGGATGAGAAGACCCTAATGTCCAAATTCCTTCTGCTTCTTAATATCCAAACCCTTTCTGCCTCAGTAACCAACTTTTCACCATGGTTAGTGTTATGGGTAGACATAGAATGTCCCCTGAAGAGCTCACGTATCAATGCTCAAAGTTGATGTTAATCAAGTCATGAGGGCTGTAATCTCACCAGTGGAAAAATCCACTATAATGGATTCACTGGGTGGTAACCTAGGCTGGTGGGGTGTGGCTGGAGAAGGTGGGTCCCTGGGGGTGTGGCCTTAGGGACTGTGCTTTCGTCTTTGAATCCCCTTGCTTGCTTGCTCCTGTTCTCGAGCTTCCAGCCTCCGTGATGTGAGAGCAGAGCCCTTGCTCTCTCCCTCTCTCTGCTTCCCACCACCATGCCCTGACATCCACAGACCCTGGCCTCACATGGACTGACCCCAAATCTCCAAAAACCATGAGCAAATAAATCTTCCTTCCTCTAAGTTGGGTGTTCAGTTGTTTTGGATGACATCAGTGAGAATGTTGACGGCACAGTTAGTAAGTCATGTTGGAGAACTGTCATTATGATCATTGTGGGTAATCAGTATATGGTAATCAATAACATACATTGTTTTGTGACAGCATCAGCGTCCTTATATCTTTCCCTTCTTATCAGATGTTGTGGAAACTGTCTTTGCTCATTCATCGTAGTAGGGGTGTGGTGTTTGAAATGTCATGAGAAATATTAACCATGGATCCCAGGGGAAGGGCCCCTTATAAGTCATAAAAGCTCTATCGGAGATGCTGACTAAAGGAGCTGAATTTAGAACACTACCACAAAAAAAAATTCCCCAAATATCATTTCCCTAGGAGACAGGTTGGCTATATTCTCCTGGGTCTTCTATGAAAAATACATATTGACATATTTCTTCCAAGGACTATCACTTCCACCAACTTCTTTAACCCAATTCTGTACATTACATTCTGAGGCTCTTAGAGAAAACACATGCTTTTTTGGTTTTCCCTGGGAACAATACAACAACAGAGATCTCTCTTTGGCAGGCATCCGACTCAAAATATGCCCATCTGACTTCACGGTGAGAGGTTTGGCTTCACCTAGAGGCAAGAAATCGTAGCACCAGCAATTTTCCCTGCCAGTTCTTCTACATGACAAAACAAATATGGATGCAAATAAGCTAATCCTTCTCTGGAAGAGTAAGCTGCACCTGGAAGTCAGTTTATAGGAGTGCCAGACAGAGAAGATGTGATTGGGAGGTACCTGGGGGACCGTCACAAAGCATGCTGGGAAAATCCCCACCTGGGATGCCTGAGATAACACCTAGTCCTCTATCGAGATAATTGGCCTCTGGAAGGGATATATGCTAATGATAGAATCAAGTCATAAGGTTATTTGCCTGCTGAAAGGTTAGGAATATTTGCCTATTGATTTGAGAATTCCTGAGGATGGAAAGCCATCAAAGTTCAAATAAATTAATGAAATGCAAGTCTACAGGAAGATACTGTGAATTCTGTTAAGTGGTTTAAAAAAAAGATATTTAGAGAAAGGTCATCCCTTCAAATCATAGAAAATAGAGAATTTTCATAAAGAGTCAGATGGATCTCAGTAAAAATTGGGAACCAACCCCCACATCACCAAACCACCAAAATAATGATGTTAGTACAGATATAATTAGAAATAGGAAAATATTCTTAAAAGACTTTGTAAATCTATGATCTAACTCATTTGCCAAAACATATCCCTTTAATTTCTTTCCCCACCATAAATTTTCTAATGACAAAGGTAGCTTTATAACATGTCTGCAATATCATTGACACTCTTCCCATCCAAAGATGGGGGTCTGTTTAATCACCTCAGGTATTAGTCACTCACTTGTCAACGACAGGATGCGGGGAAAATGACATTGCCTGACCTCCAAGGATAGGCAGGGAAAGATGATGTAAGTTCCATCTGATTCTCTTGAGATGCGCACTGCAGGGGATTCAGCCTTGATTTAATAAGTGACTATCCTGAGGCTACCATCCTGAAGAAGGCGACAGCCCCACCATAGTCCTGACTTTCTACCACCGACTCAACTCCCAGCCAGGTGGGGAAGCCATCTTGGACATCCCCCCAAGTTTGTAGATGACAATAGCCACAGCCAACCTCTGATTACAACTGCTTAAGAGACTCCAAACGAGAAATTAGACTAGTCTGGCCATTTCCAAATCCCTGAAGCACAAACATGGGCAAGTCAAAGGGTGGCTGTCTCACACCACTGAGCTCTGAGCTCATTTACTATGCAACAGTACTATCAGGAATAATCTCTGAGAAGCAATTTTTAGCACTCCCCCAAATTTCCAAGCAATGATAGCTAACATTGACAATGCTTTTCACTTTACAATTTACAATTCTCAAAGTACAATCATATAAATTATCTCTTTTTTTTCCCCCTGTGGTTCTAGGGATTGAACCCAGGGGCATTCTACCTCTGAGCTATATCCCTAGCCCTTCTTTTGTTTTGTTTTGTTTTTATTTTTGTTTTGAAACAGGGTCTTGCTAGGTAGCCAAGAGTCTCACTAAATTGCTGAGGCTGATCTCAAATCTGCAATCCTCCTGTTTCAGCCTCCCAAGTACTGGGATTACTGGAGTGCACCACCACGCCCAGCTTGAATTTTTTTTTTTTTTGGCAGTACTGGGGATTGAACCCAGGGGCATTCTACCTCCGAGCTACACCCCCAACCCTATTTCTTTATTCTTTGCTTTGAAACAGGGTATCACTAAGTTGCGGAGGGTCTCACTAAGTAGCTGAGGCTGGCCGCGAACCCGGATCCTCCAGTCTCAGCCTCCCAAGTACTGGGATTACAAGGGTGTGCCACCATGCCCGGCTGAGACAAGTGTTTAATATCCCAAATAGTATTCAGAGCCATGTCATCTTACACCAACATGATGGACTTTGACCCTGCGCTGCCTCTCAAATGTGAAATATCTTAAGTGGCTAGAATTTTTGTCTATTCGAAAACACCAGATGATAATGGAAAATCTAACAGCATTGGTTCTTTGCTTCCAGAATGACTATCTCTTCATGCCCTTATATGTCATTATAAAAAAAATTTTTTTAAGAATATAATTCAACAATTCCTGGATAGCCTAGATGGCGCCCAAGTCTGGCTTTTCTTTGTTGTAAAAATCAGGATGATTTCTGTGTCATTTCACCTTCTATATCACGAGGAACAGACTAGCTTTCAGGGATTAAAATAAAACTGAATTTTAACCAGGCATGGAGAGCCATATTTCATGACAACTCTCTGGGTTTCACATCTTTGAATACACACTGGGAATGGATTGGCCAGGGTCCTTAAAAGTTAGAATTTGCTTAATCCTAAAAGAGATTGCCCAATCTGGCATGCGCCTAGGTATTTTGAATTCCCCGGTATTACATTTTTACAATGGCTAAATCAACAAAACATATTTACTTTTTTCTATTAAGGGCACTGATGTGATGCAAAGAAGTATAAAATGTGCTTCCAGCCTGAGGAAAGCTTACAGTTGGGTTGGGGCTATTCGGAGGGAAATTTGCATGATGTGGAAGAAAACATACTGGATTAGGAGTACGTTTCCTTACGTATCTGAAAGGGGTGTTATGGAGATTAAGAATGAAAACGCTTGATAAGTCACAAAACACTAAGCAAATTTAATGTAAATAGATGTATAAATTAAAAAACAAAGATTTTTGCCTCAAATGGTAGTTGAATTTCACTGGGTTTCTGCTCAGTCTTTAGAAAGTGTTAAATTGTCTCTCGCTGGCTGAGTCTGCAGTGAAGGTATTAAACTGTGCTCTACTGGCTGATTCAAAAAGAAATAATCCATTACTGGCTACTTGGCCCTTCTAATTGTGTACATCACAGGGAAGAAAAAATATGTTTTATAAGAATTTGAATCAAAATAGATATTAGTGAAATTCCAGGAAGAATTCACCATGAATTATGGGTTACCAAAATTCAAGGTCAAACTGAGGCACATCAATATAGATTATGCCTCGTAAAAATGAAAAGGACAAACCAACGTAGTGGTGTATGCCTGTAATCCCAATACTTGGGAACCTGAGACAGGAGGATCACAGGTTCGAGACCAGCCTCAACAACTTGGCGAGACTCTCAGCAACCTTACCGAGACCCTGTTTCAAAATTAAAAATAAATAAATAAAAAGGGCTAAAGGTATAGCTTGGAGGTAGACTGCCCTGGGTTCAATTCTCAGTACCACAAAAAGTAATTAAGTAAATAAAATGAAAAAGACGAGATATATTAACCACTTCCACAGTTTTCTTGGAGAAATCCCAGAGTGTATGAGAATAAATGATTAGACTCTCTGGCTGCTATGAAGCCCTAATTTTCCTGAAATTATTTTTTTCTACCACCACTAAGAGAACACAACATGTTCTAGAAAAATAAACCACAGAACTGGGTAAAGTTCTTTGGTACTGGGACCTAATTTAATGTTATCAGGAAAATATACTAAAATAGATGAGGATCTCTTAAAACATAAAGAATACAGACAGCCAGGCGTGGTGGTTCACGCTTGTAATCCCAGTACTTAGGAGGCTGAGACAGGAGGATTCGGGTTCGCGGCCAGCCTCAGCTACTTAGTGAGGCCCTCCGCAACTTAGTGAGACCCTGTTTCAAAATAAAGAATAAAAAATAGGGTTGGGAGTGGAGCTCGGAGGTAGAATGCCCCTGGGTCCAATCCCCAGTACTGCAAAAAAAAAAAAAGAATACAGATGATATCTAATTCACTTGGATATGTGAAAGCAAACCAGTGTTCCAAATTGCCCAGTTTAAAGTGATTCGGAACACCAGCAGAATGGGGCAGTGACTTTTATATTAAGACACCAAGATCTTTATACTAACTGCTACTATGTTGTCCTGAAACTTTTGGCTCACTTATGGCCTCAGTTTCCCCTTTTGTTTAGAAGAAATAATAGCAGTGCTACCAATGATGTTCAAGAAATTCTTACTGAGCACACTGCTGAGTATAATCAGGAAATGAAAGTAGCCAGCCCGGGCAAGGTGGAGAAACCTTATACAAGGAAACATAAACTCAAAAACAAAAAAATCAGATACTAGCCGGGCGTGGTGGCGCACACTTGTAATCCCAGTACTTGGGAGGCTGAGACCGGATGATCAAAGTTTCACAGCCAGCCTCAGCTACTTAGTGAGGCCCTCTGCAACTTAGTGAGACCCTGTTTCAAAATAAAGAATAAAAAATAGGGCTGGGGGTGTAGCTCAGAGGTAGAATGCCCCTGGGTTCAATCCCCAGTACTGCAAAAAAAAAAAAAATCAGATACTGAAAAGTACTCTAAAGAGCTCTATTTACAATGATGTAATAAAATAATAGTACTAAAATACAGTTAAGCCAGACGTGGAGGCGCACACTTGTAATCTCAGTACTTGGGAGGCTGAGACCAGAGAATCAAAGGTTTGCAGCCAGCTTCAGCTACTTAGTGAGGCCCTCCGCAACTTAATGAGACCCTGTTTCAAAATAAAAAATAAAATCAGGCTGGGGGTGTAGCTCAGAGGTAGAATGCCCCTGAGTTCAATCCTCATTACCACAAAAAAAAAAAAAGAAACCAAGAAAATACAGTTAGCCATGTGTGGTAGCACACACCTGTAATCCCAGTACTTGGGAGGCTGAGACAGGAGGATCACAGGTTCAAGGCCAGCCTCAGCAACTTAGTGAGGCCCTCCACAACTTAGTGAGACCCTGTTTCAAAACAAAAAGTAAAAAGGGCTGGGAGTGTAGCTCGGAGGTTGAACGCCCCTGGGTTCAATCCACAGTACCACATACACACATAAACGAGAAATAATAATAATAATAATACAGCTGATGGGTAGGGAATCTTAATAGGATCTTTAGATACGTTAGATAATTCTGTCTTGAAGGAGTTTCCTGCACATAGAAGGATATTTGACAGCACCCCTGGCCTCTACCCACCAGATGCCAGTAGTTTACCCCTCCAGTTCTAACAACCAAAAATGTCTCAAGACATTACCAAGTGTCCCTGGAAACATTTACCATTCATTACATGGCCAGAAAATAAATAAATAAATAAATAAATAAATAAATAAATAAATAAGAGAGAGAGAAAGAAAAAATGACCCTGGAAAGAACCGCTCTGATTAGAGTCACTAGATGACAGCTTTCAACTCCAAATGTTTGTCATCATGATACCGGAGAACAACACGCTGTATCTATTGAAACTGCCCCGTCCTCCCTTGCCAACCAACCTCCGTAATGACACGTGCCATCCTCCTCTGTCCCCGATGGTGAGACACGCCGAGCTGTTCCTCAATAACATTCCAAACCTGTATTGTACGCGTTGAAAACACCGCCAGCCACTGCACAACAGATGACAGGGTGTCTTGAACTAGTGACACAGCCGCGAAACTCGATGAATGGGGCTTCTAAGCTGTTACCCAGCGCCTGGCAGGAATGGTAGAGTTTTCCCCGCGTAAAAGCACTCATTGGTGGTTACAAAAGATAACCCATTACCATGGCAGGAAATCAAAACTGTGATAAATTTCAAAACAAAAAAGAAGAAGAAGAATGAGGAGGAGGAGGAAGAGGAGGAGGAGGAGGAGGAGGAGGAGGAGGAGGAGGAGGCATAAAGGGACAGTAGGGAATCTCAAGGGAGAGGATGGTGAGCGCATGAAAGGGAAGAGAGCCACGTGGGCCAGGGCAGCGCTGCTCCCGGAATGAAGGACCTTGACCTCCCGCTGCTGTGAGCTCGGGGATGGTTGAGAAGCCAGTGCGAATATTTCAAGATCAAGAGGTTCTAGACAATGGTGCTTAGACAGACCTTCTCTCCTCGATTGGAATCCTTTCCAAATTAAGTTGAAACTGGGGTGAAGGAAAACCATTCATTGTCTTTGATTCTGGCTACGGAGACATCGCATTCGGAATCAGTTAAATAACTCATGAAATTAAAATGCGCACCTGAGCTGAAAGTCCCCATCTCCCTTTGGGTTTACGTTGCCAGGGAGTGCAGTGCGTATTCCATAGAAGATTTTTGAGCCAGAAATGTCAGAAACGCTAGGAAGAATTTTTCAT
This sequence comes from Glis glis, assembly GCA_004027185.1. Classification (NCBI taxonomy): domain Eukaryota; kingdom Metazoa; phylum Chordata; class Mammalia; order Rodentia; family Gliridae; genus Glis; species Glis glis. Next base: position 8,279 of record PVJS01004894.1, on the reverse strand, counting down.
GAGCATAGGAAGAACTAATTGAGGTATTAGATATGAATGACAAAAATCAGTTATTGTGAGTTACCTTTTCTATATAACAATCTTGGCCGGGCGTGGTGGTGCACGCCTGTAATCCCAGTACTTGGGAGGCTGAGACAGGAGGATCTCAGGTTCACAGCCAGCCTCAGCTACTTAGTGAGGCCCTCTGCAACTTAGTGAGACCCTGTTTCAAAATAAAGAATTAGAAATAGGGCTGGGAGTGTGGCTCGGAGGTAGAATGCCCCTGGGTTTAATCCTCAGTACCGCAAAAGAAAAGAAAAGAAAAGAAAACTTGCAATTGTAAAGTTGCTTTCCAGCCTCTGGCCTGTGTTTATTAACTGGGAATGTCTTCCTCCAGGACCAGGGAGTCACCTCATGTCTTTGGGATGCAAACATCAAGGGAGAGAGTGCCTACCTCCAGTTTCTGAGGCACGGTAGGAGCCCAACTTCCAGGGGCACTTGGCCCCAAGTTGTCATGAACACCAGAGAAAATACTTTTCCCTTGGGCAAGGCCAATGAGCAAATACCACATTCTGTGATCCCCCTAAAACCCCAGTTCTTTTTTTTTTTTTTGCCAAACTGGGTTTTGAACCCAGGGGCATTCTACCTCCAAGCTATACCCCCAGCCCTATATTTTCATTCTTTATTTTGAAACAGGGTCTCACTAAGTTGTGGAGGGTCTCACTAAGTAGCTGAGGCTGGCCGCGAACCCGGATCCTCCAGTCTCAGCCTCCCTGGGATCATAAGCATGTGCCACCACACCCGGCAACACCCCAGTTGTTAAGAACTCTCCCTCCCTTTATTTCAGGGGAGTTCTGTTCAAATGTTAGTTCTGGCCTCTCTCTTATTGCACCAGCCTTGAATAACAGCTTCCTTGCGTATTTGACTTTGATGCAAATATGCAAAAGAATAAAGATATATTAAGATTTGCAGCAAAACTGAACAGACTCTGGGGTCCTCTTGTGACCCACCCTGGTGACATCTCACTCTGCTCTTTTTTTTTATCCTCACGTGGTCATTTTGTTAACAAATACAAATTTGAAATGTGTATGGTAGTATGTGTGAATATTGAGCAAAAATGTGTGTAAGTGATTCTACGAGTGGAAGACATCTCGGTTTGATTCATTTTGGTGACACCTTCCAAACCACAACTTTATAACAACATTTCCTTCCAATTGTCATCCTGATATGTAAAATCACTCTGCTCTTGAATAGATTAAACCTCTCCAAGGAAAGGGACTAATCCAAAACAGACTTAAAGTTGTCTGCCGATCACCTCTCTCTAAAAGCCCACGTTTCCATGTGTAGATCGACTTGTACACAGCACCGTGTTCAGTATATGAATCTATTTCAGTATGCATTTCAGAGGTAAATTTATTGGAAGCTGGAGAATATGAAATTCCTCCTTGAGTAGTCAGTATGGTGAATGGGTGGTCCATCCACTCTTCTCTATAATATCACATGTTACAAAGAAGACTGCAAAATAAATTCATTCCAATGCAACTGTACAGAAGGATGGCTTTTGGAGACGTATTACAACAGATAAATGTACAAATCTCAAGAAATAGCAATATTAAACTTATGTCAATTATTTTTCTTTGCAGTACTGGGGATTGAACCCCCCCAGTCCTATTATTTTTTTTTCTTCTTTATTTTGAAACAGGGTCTCACTAAATTGCAGAAGGCCTCACTAAGTAGCTGAGGCTAGCCACAAACTTGGATCCTCCTGTCTCAACCTCCCAAGTACTGGGATTACAATCGTGCGCCACCACGCCCACCTAAATTTATGTCAATATTAATCACAGGTTCAAGGCCAGCCTCAGCAACTTGGCAAGACCCTCAGCAATGTAGCGAGACCCTGTTTCAAAATTTTAAAAAAGTAATAATGAAAAGGGCTGGGGTATATCTTGGAGGTAGAAAGCCCCTGAGTTTAATCTCTAGTACCAAAAAAAGTCAATATTAAATGTAATTTAAACATAGTTAATGTAGCCCTAGGATATTTTTACTGAGAGACACAGAAAGAATAGATGTGGCACAGAAGCAAGACAAAATCCTTCAATAGTTTCCAACTACTTAAAGTATAAGCTATCTTATCATACCAAAAAACCTTGCCCAAAACCGGACCAGATCAGATTTCTTCCCATCATCTCATTGCATTTGCCCCCACAATCCTATTTTTGGTGTCCCCTCATGAGTGGAGAGGAACTGCCCCTTAAATCTAAGAACCCACTCAGCCATAAAAAAATGAAATATTCTCATTTGTGACAATGTGGATGGAAATTGAGATTCTCACATTAAGAGAAATAAACCAGGCACAGAAAGACAAGTACCACATGGCCCCACACAGAGATGGAAAATAAGAATTTGCTGTTAGAGAAGGAGAAGCATCAATACATCACATGGCACCCCCATTCATATGTACAACTTTTATGGTTTTGTATCTATAAATAAATTTAATTTAAATAATAAATAAATAAAACCTAAGACTCTGAAATAGCCAAATCTATTAATTCAATTACCTAAAACCTTTGTTTATATAACAGTGTTCACAAATGGGTAATACAATCATGGTATTACATCCAAATCCAAGAGCCCTGTGAAATCTCTTTAAATCTCAATATGAACTTGGGAGGCTGAGACAGGAGGAACGCAGACTCGAGGACAGTCTCAGCAAGTAGTGAGACTCTCATCAACCTAGTGAGACACTATTTCCAAATAAAAATAAATAGGGCTGGGGGTGTAGCTCAGAGGTAGAATGCCCCTGGCTTCAATCCCCAGTGCCACACAAAAAAAAATCTCAATATGATTAGCTCTCTGCATTTTTTTCAAAGTAAATTCACAACTATTACTGTTATCACTAGCGGTGAGTTAAGAATGATTATTAATCCCACATTATTAATGAGAAGTTTAATGCTGAGTTTCTTGTATAGCTTTATTGAGGCATAATTAACATACAAAAAAACTTCTTATATTTAACAACTACAATTACATACTGAAAGAGTTTAAATGTCTTGCATATGTATCAAGATAGGACTTAAAGCCAGGCGTGGTGGCGCACACCTGTAATCCCCAGTACTTGAGAGACTGAGACAGGAGGATGGCAGGTTCAAGGACAGCCTCAACAACTTAGTGAGACTCCTGTTTCGAAATAAAAAGGGCTGGTGGTGTTGCTCAGAGGAAGGAAGGAAGGGAGGGAGGGAGGGAGGGAGGGAGGGAGGGAAGGAGGAAAAGGAGGGATGGAAGGAAGGAAGGAAGGAAGGAAAAGAGGGAGGGAGAGAGAAAGAATGAAAGAAAGAGAGAAAGAGAGAGGAAGGAAGGAAGGAAGGAAGGAAGGAAGGAAGGAAGGAAGGAAGGAAGGAAAGAAAGAAAGAAAGAAAGAAAGAAAGAAAGAAAGGAAGGAAGGAAGGAAGGAAGGAAGGATCTAAAAAAGGCCTAGAACCCATGTCTATGCAACTTTACAAAAGGATAGCTTTTGGAGATGTATTATAATAGATAAATGTACAAATCTCAAGGAGTAGCAATATTAAACTTTTGTCAATATTAATTGCAGATCCCAGGGTTAACAGAAGTGATCTTTTATTTGCTATGCCCCACTGTATGTCTTTGGGAGGGTACTAGGATTAAAGTGTATCCAAAGTGGTAAAAGATGGACGTGACACCCTGAGACAACTGGCAGGGCTCATTCAAGTTGTCACCTGTCTGCTCAGAGCACACAGCACAGGCAGAATGACAGGTACTTCTCCACACACTCATGGGAACATAAAGACCATTAGACCGAAACAGGTTTCTTTCTGGACCAGCTTGAGCTTCCTGAAGACGTTGCCTGAAGACGCCCTCCCCGCACAGAGGCTGTGCCGTAGATGGAGAAGTACTGTCCCAGGTCTTGACATCCATGGACGCTGCCCCTCCAAAGAGAAGAAGACTGCGGAGCCCGCAACTTAGCACACCCATCCCTGCACAGTTAAGTCCTTTATCCTTGACTTACTTAACAGGATTTGTGTCCTTTGCCTGGGTGTACTGAGAGCTCCCTGTCAATCACCTCTCCCTTTTTGAGAAACACGCAGAGAATGACAAAACTAATAAGTGGTAGATTTGGTGCCTCGGAAATTCCAATTGCACATCCGGTACTCTTCTCCTCCCTGCTTAATATTTAAAGGAAGGCTATGCAAGTCTAATAAATCACCCAACTGATCCCAGACAAAGTTCGTAATGGGAAAAAAAGTGAATGCTTTGAAAATTATTGGAGCTGGGTGTGGTGGCGCACGCTTGTAATCCCAGTACTTGGGAGGCGGAGACCGGAGGATCCGGGTTCGCAGCCAGCCTCAGCTACTTAGTGAGGCCTCCGCAACTTCGTGAGACCCTGTTTCAAAATAAAGAATAAATAATAGGGCTGGGGGTCTAGCTCCGAGGTAGAACGCCCCTGGGTTCAATCCCCGGTACCACAAAAAAAAAAAAGAAAATTATTGGGTGAGTTCTGTTCCTGGTGAGGATGTAGAATGGTTAAAAAAAAAACCTTTATTTCTCAATGTAGCAATAAGAAAAAAATGTTTTTCTATAAAGCTATAAACAGGCAGTGGATGCAAAGAAGACTTAATGAGCGAAATTCAAGAGAGAAATGAGTGAAGAGCCACAGACGCTTCCACACGTAGGGCAGATGCCCAGCTGTCAGTGGGATCACGTGGAGGCAGAAACTCACCATCAGTGGAAAAGGAGGGATCAGGAGAAAGCAGCCAGGCTCTGACAGTGGTGCGGCCAGCAAAAGAAAGTGGACTCCAGCCAGGCAAGGTGGCGCACGAATGTAATCCCAGTACTTGGGAGGCTGAGACAGGAGGATCACAGGTTCCAGGACAGCCTCAGCAAATTAGAGAGACCCTGTTTCAAAAAATAAAATAAAATAAATAAAATAAAATAGGGCTGGGGGTATAGCTCCGAGGCAGAATGCCCCTGAGTTCAATCCCCAGTACCAAAAAAGAAAAGAAGAGAAATGAAAAGAATTGAAATAGTAACGCATGCCTATCTATGCTTATAGCAACACAATTCATAATCACCAAACTATGGAACCAGCCTAGGTATCCATCAACAGATAAATGGATCACAAAATTATGGAATAGACAGACAATGGAATTCTACTCGGCCATAAAGAAGAACAAAATGATGTCATTTGCAGGGAAATGGATGGAACTGGAGGGTGTTATGCTGAGATTAGTCACAAAAAGTGAAAGGGTGGATGTTCTCCCTCATATGTGGAAGCTAGGTAGAAACTGGGACGCAGGAGGGACTCCAGACAAAGGAGGAGAAACCCTAGTGGAGTGAGGGAGGGGGCCTAAGGGAGGGAGGTGGGGGGGAGGGACTCAGTGAAGGAAACACCTCAATGGACATGATGTGCATACACAAATGTATCAATGCCAATCACAATGCTGTGCACGGGGAGGGGGAGGGAGTGGGGTGGGAGCTGGGGAGGCTCACCGAGTGCTGTGCGCCTGTATGCCTCTATCACTCTCAACTTCATCATGATGCATAACTATAGTGAACCAATAAAAAAGGGAGGTTGCTGTTGTTTTGTTTGTTTGTTTTATTTTTGTGGTACTGGGGATTGAACCCAGGGGCATTCTACCTCTGCGCTCCACCCCCAGCCTAATTTTTTTTTTTTTTTGCGGTATTGGGGATTGAACCCAGGGGCATTCTACCTCTGAGCTACACCGCCAGCCCTATTTTATATTCTTTATTTTGAAACAGGGTCTCACTAAGTTGTGGAGGGCCTCACTAAGCAGCTGAGGCTGGCCGTGAACCTGCGATCCTCCTGTCTCGGCCTCCCAAGTATTGGGATTACAAGCATGCGCCACCACACCCAGCTTATTCTTTATTTTGAAACAGGGTCTCACTAAGTTGCAGAGGGCCTCACAAGTTTCTGAGGCTGGCCGCGAACCTGCGATCCTCAGCCTCTCAAGTACTGGGATTACAAGCATGCACCACCACACCCGGCTAAAAAAAAGTTTAAAAACATTAAAACAAAAATAACAGAAAGTGGACTTTGTAATCACTCAAATTCAAAAATAATTACTCAAACTGATACATCTCCACCTCTGGGAATTTTTCTGAGAATGTAGCAGAAATACTTATGAAGGCAGAGCGAGAAAGCAGAAGAAATTTTAGCCATTTCATGGCATTCGGATCCCAGAGCCCTGCTCAAGTTGAATCCACAAGTGAATCATAACAAACTCTGTTACAAATCAAACCCCTCCGAGTTCAAGTCCTGAGATCAAAGGGATTTACTTGCCCCTCGGTTGTAGCAGCCGCAGCGAGGAAAGTTGAGGGTTGAGCTGAACGACAAAGTGAGATTTCCTAAACCACATTAGAAATCAGACATAAGCTCCGACCAAGGGTAGCTGCAGTCCAGCCCTGACCAGATGTGAAGTAGAGTCTAAAAGAACAGACCCTGCGCTGGCTGGCTGATTACAGAAAGTTCTTCTACCCTCTGAGAGAAAAAGAGAAGGAAAAGGAAGAGACATCATATTTCATACTCCACTTTTCTCTGAAATGCTGTGGCTGGTTTGCAATAAAAATGTCTGAGATACGTAAAGAAGCAGGTAAGCTGACCCGTAATCAATACAAGAAAACTCAATAAAGGCAGACCTACTAATCACTCGCATATTGAAATTTGCTAACAAAGACTTTACAACAGCTATTATAAACATGTGAATTAAGATGTGAGACTGTAATGCACCAATAAAAGCATATAAAAATTTTAAAATTAAAAAAATAAACATGAAAATTTTTTAAAGAAAAAGATGGGTTATATGGGTTTAAAAAATGATAGATTCTACCAGGCGCAGTGGGACATGCCTGTAATCCCAGTATTTGGGAGGCTGAGACAGGAGGATCGCAGGTTCAAGGACAGCCTCAGCAATACAGTGAGACACAATTTCAAAATAAAAATTTAAAAAGCTTGGGGGTGTAGGTTGGAGGTAGAATGCTCCTAGGTTTAATCCCCAGTATTAAAAAAAATTTTAATGATGGATTTTATGAGAAATATGTAAACTTAAGTAAAATTGAAAGTTCCAAACTGAACAAAAAATGATGTTTTTAAATAATTGAATCCTGCTGGAGGCTACAGCTCCTTTCCACCTGGACCTCTATGTGTGGGCCTCTTCACGGTGCAGCACGGGCTTCCTCACAATATGGCGGCTGTGTTCTAAAAGCAAGTGTCCCATGAGACAGGAAGTAGAAGCTGCCAACTTCTATTGTTAAGAAGAATCTGAACCTAGATTCAAGGGTGGAGACATAAACCTCACTTCTCAATGACAGGAGTGTCAAGGAATTTGGGGACCATTATTAAACCACTCCAACAAGAGAGTGTATAAACTAGCCTTGATCCATTGACATATTTCTACTTCGCAATAAAAAAAGGAGTGGACTACTAATACACACAACAACATGGATGTAGTATTAAAACATTACCTTTAGTGAAAGAGTCCAGATTAATAGGAGTAAACACTGAATCAATCCATTTATACAAACTTTAAGAATAGTCAAATTAAGCCGGGCATGGTGGCGCACGCTTGTAATCCCAGTACTTTGGGAGGCGGAGACCGGAGGATCCGGGTTTGCGGCCAGCCTCAGCGCACGCACGCTCACTCGCTCTCGTGCTCTCTCTCTCTCTCTCTCTACTTAGTGAGGCCCTCCGCAACTTCGTGAGACCCGGTTTCAAAATAAAGTATAAAAAATAGGGCCGGGGGTGTAGCGCGGAGGTAGAACGCCCCTGGGTTTAATTCCCGGTACTGCAAAAAAAATAAATAAATAAAAAATAAAGAATAAAAAAAAATAGGGCTGGGGGTGTAGCTCAAAGGTAGAATGCCCCTGGGTTCCATCTCCAGTACCACAAAATAAAAAAAAAAGGTGAAAACATTTTCTTTATCTTCATTTGCATGTTGGTTTCTTAGTTTATACATGTGTCAAAACTCACTGAACTGTACACTTCTGATCTTTGCATATTTTGCACATGAATTAGACCAAAATAAAGCTGATCAAAAAACAAACAAAAAAGTATTAAAGTACCAACACCTTTGTCTCGGGTCCCGCCCGAGAGTGACGCGGACTGACAGGGAAAAGTGAGCGCCGCGACTCGAGAAGCACTCACCACGAGCCGGGAGAATATGTCGAGCAAATCTCGTTTATTTAGGAAAACAGGGCAGTTTTAACGTGAAACCCATAAAGGAATCCCCGGGCAGTAGGGTGTGGCCCAATGGCACGCAACGGGTCGG
>PVJS01004893.1:0-66785 GCA_004027185.1 Glis glis | reverse complement strand
CACACACACACACACACACAATGAAGAAAGAGAACTAAGATTCATGAGCCTCCTCCTATTGTTACAAATCAGACCACAAGTGGTCTCATCTCTTCCATCCTCCCTTCTGGAATCAAAGGCAGTGAAGGCCAACTATCCCATTTTGCACTTGAATTTTAACATAAATGAGAAACATCTGAGATTTATTCAGGTTAATCATCTTGAAGGTTGACGTCCTTCATAAGTGGATTTATTATTCACCCATCTGTCCATTCATTTATTAATCAAGAATTTTCCAAACCTTAGGGTATAAACTGTGTGCTGAGTACTACATAACCTCACAAAAATCCAGTTCTTCATTGCCTCCTAGATAAGATATCCTAACAGACCCCACCTCCCACCTCTTTTATCCCCAGCTCCTCTCTCATTCTCCCTCTCCCTTCCCAGAGGACGCGCCCCAGCTCCTCGGTACTGCTGTAAGCAGACCATCTCCTCCCCTTAAAACCCATCACTAACGCGCTGCTCATTGCAATCTCCACACCAATCCCAGGTTTCCACCCTCCTTGTAGTTGTTTGTTTTCCTGCCCCTCCAGACGGTAAAATCCTCCAAGCAAGGACTCCTCCTTCCATCCATGCACCTCCCTCCCACTCCCTCACTTAAAGCACTAAGGCACCGCCTGACACATTATGAATGCTTCCACTGCATCGTGTGACTCATGAAGGAGGAGCAATAAGAGACTGGTAAGGGGGGAATCCCTAGTTCCATAGCTGAGCATTCTCACAAATAAAGAAAATGAGTTCTTGAGTATAAATATCTTGCATAATTTAAGATTCAACACTGCTCATATTCTAAGAGTTAGAAGAGCATTCCAGATATCTTGATGTTCCTGGTGAAAGAACCACCATCATTTGCAGGAAAGAAAATTCTGCAACCTCCGTGCTCTGGACAGATCTCCCCACTCCTCTCTCCTCATCACACCTGGCTTTGCCACCACTAAATGCCTGAAGACCAGCAAGCTAAGTTTACCTACCATTTTCAAGAAGCCCAGGAGTTCCAGTTCATTTCTTCTTTCTCAGACTGCCAACCCATATGGCTCTCTCTGGTTCTATCCAGCACACCCCGACTCCTGAGGCTCCTCCGCTGTGCCCACTGAAGCTCACATCCATGACAACAAACTCCTGTTTGCTCAGCTTCTCTGACTTCCCTTCCTCATCTTGCTCCACAGCTGAGACCCTCGTGGATCTACTCTGAGGACTCAGTTCTTCTTCTTAGCCCCATGAGTGAAGGCTGCTGCTTTTCTCCCATGCCACCCAAACAATGGCACCAAAAGCAGGGTCAAGGTCCTCCTTGCTCCTCTGTGCCAAGTCATCCTCCTGTCATCCCCCTCTGGAAGGACCCAGCTCCTCCGTCCTGCCCGAGAGCCAGATTCACTGTGAGTAGAGCATTCTGGATCCTTTAAAACCATCACCAACTTGTTGCTTACTGAAATCACCTGCTGGCTTCTCTCCCTCACCAGAGTTAACTTTCAGCTCACCATCAGCCTCCCAAATGGCTCCTGGTGACTTCTCTTTGCCATGAGTAGTGGTCATTCAGCTCCATGGACCTTTTACCCAATGACCTTGTCCTCTGTTCCAGCTCAGCAACTTAAGTCCTACATCCCAAAAAGCTTACTCCTTTGAATTACCTCAATGTCAAGCACCCCACTCTTAGACTGCCACCTCCTGTTTCCCACCTCACACTGTCCCTTTTGACCCTACCATGATGTACAATCTATGGATCTCGTTGCCTTTCCCACGTCCTTCATCCCACACCTTCGTGTCCTCACTTCCCAACTTCCCAGGTCAAATCTCATCATTATAATCCTTTTATGCTACTCTTCCTGCAAAACACTGACCACATTTAAAGCCAGCCTTTTCCCCACCTACTTTGTACATCCTGAGTCTGATGTGAGCAACCTGTTCACTCCCCTGAAACTGAACCCATGACCACATCAACTGCCCTCGCTCTGAATACATGGCAACCAATATGCTGGCAGGCAAGGAAACTGCAGAAATGGGTTCTGGCCCCTCTACCACGCTTGTGGGGGACAAGTCTATATTATCTTCAGATTTCTCCTCCATCTGCACTCTCAGCGCAAGTTCTCATTTCTCTTTTTTGATGAGAACTTGAGAGCAATCAGAAGGGAATGCCTCAAGTCCATTCTTCCCCTACCAGCATCTGCGTTCCTCTCCTCTGCCTTCCCTCTTATTATTACAAACCAGTTGTCCATGTTCCTTGCTAGGACCAAGCCCTCCACTTTGCACTTGGTCCCATTCTTCCTCACCTACTCAAGAACATTGTTGCAGCAATTCTCCTCTCTCTCTCTCTCTCTCTCTCTCTCTCCCTCCCTCCCTCCCTCCCTCCCTCTCTCTCTCTTTCTCACATCATCATCATCAACATCATCAATATTACTTCTCTAATACACCATTATTATCCATTTATCAATCAGTTGTGCTATGATATCTCACCCAAGTCACTTCAGATAATGGAGGAGAAAGTCCAGTGGAGCCAGGGAGGTGGTCTGGGCAGGGTAGAGGGGGGATCAATGAAGGAATCACTTCCATTGACATTATGCACATATGTGAGAGTATCAATGTCAATCTCAATATCCTGTATACAGAAGGCGGGGGATGGGGAAGGAGCCAGGGGAAAGCCCACCAAGTGCTGTGTGCATGTATGTCACTATCACTATGAACTACATTATGAGGTGAGACTATAATGCACCAATAAAAGTATAAAAATAAATAAAAATTAAAAATATCCATTGATCTGTTGACAAAAACCTAGGTTGGTTTCATAATTTGGCTATTGTGAATTATGGTCCTATAAACACAGATATGCATGTACCACTATAGTATTCTGACTTTAATTCTTTTGGAAAGATACTGAGGAGTGGTGTAGCTGAGTCATATGGTGGTTCCATTTCTAGTCTCTTGAAAAACCTTGTCCATACTGATCTCCATAGTGGTTGTATTGATTTACAATCCCACCAACAATGTATAAGAGTGGCATATACACACAATGGAATTCTACTCAGCCATAAAGAAGAACAAAATTATGTAATTTTCAGGAAAAGGAATGGAAATAGAGAATATTAGACTAAGTGAGATCACCCAGTCTAAGAAAGTTAAGGGTCTCATGTTTTGTCTCATAAATGGAAGCTAGAGAGAACATAGGAAACAAAAGGGACTTCTGATAAATGAGGAGAGAGACCAGTAGAATAGTGGAAGGGTTTGGGGGAGGGAGGTGGGGAGAGGAAAAGGAAGACTGAGGAAGGAAACGGTCCAAATATGTTATGTTCATGTACAAAGGTATTATTATCAGTCTCACTAATATGTGTAAGGAAGTGGGGTGAGATTCAGAGCAAAGCACCCCAAGTGCTGTATGCATGCATGTTTCTATCACTCTGAACCTCACCATGTTGTCTAATTACAATGCACCAATAAAATTATAAAAATAAATAATAAAGGATCCCATGCTCTCCTGATACAGGGTCAATTTTTTGGCCCCTGACTCTAAAGAGTAGTAGTCTCTACTCTTTCTGTCTCCAATTCCTCTCCTCCCAGTATTCTTTTTTTTTTTTTTGCCATTTTCAGTAGGGTTTCAATCCCACTTCACTTCAGTTATGCCTCTGCTCCAATGCAACCTTCATGCCTTCGTGACCACCCCACAAAGTTACAGCCCCCATGCCCTTTCTCACCATACTTCCTCCCTCTATTATTCTCTAAAGCTGCCACCCCCATGTGATAGCCTATGTATCTTACTCATTTCTTCATAGACCCCATAAGTACAACAGCTCCATGAGACCTGGATTATTTTTATATTGTCTTCTCTGCTATTTCCCTGGCATCTACACTAGTACTATGTCCATGAATAGGTGGGGAATAAATGAATGGATGGATTTGGAGAATTATAGCGTAGTGTTTTGTTAACACTGAAGCTTCCAAATCAGCCAGCCCTCCAAGTGATTAGCAGCTGCTCAGGTCTGCCTTTTAGCCTCTCTACAACTTGGCTACCTCTACTGTAAAATGCAGATAGTGAACCATATCACAGAGTTATTAAAATAATTACTTAAAATACTATATGTAAAGCAGCTGGCAAATTCCTTGGAACACAGAAAACAACCAAAAATGAGTGGCCACTTTTACATCCTTCTGGGTCGAAAGGTATAAAGCAGTTGTAATGATTACAACCTTAGCCGGGCGTGGTGGCGCACGCTTGTAATCCCAGTACTTGGGAGTCTGAGACCAGAGGATCGCAGGTTCGCAGCCAGCCTTAGCTATTTAGTGAGGCTCTCCACAACTTAGTGAGACTCTGTTTCAAAATAAAGAATAAAAAAATAGGGCTGGGGGTGTAGCCCAGAGGTAGAATGCCCCTGGGTTCAATCCTTGGTACTGCCAAAAAAATGAAAAAAATGATTGCAACCTAACATGCTCCATTTTCTACTATTTTAAAACCCCAAGGTCCCAAAAGACATAGTTCCAGCTTACGCAACTTAACACAGATATCAGTACAATCTCAATACCACGGGCCCTTATGGGAAATGTTGGTTTCTGGCATCACATGCGTGCATCCTGTGCTCGCATTTATTTGTTCAATGTTTGCTTTGTTACGGTGCTAGGCTCTGAGGACAATAGCTCCGAATGCGGCTAACATGTGTATGCACGCATCCCCTAACATAGCATCACTGCTGTGATATGAAGCCTCACAGATTCACAACGTGGGGCCTAGAGCAATAGGCAGTCATCTGATTAAAACGACTGAACTCTGCCTGAGCACTGCGCCACCAAAGGGCTTCCTGAGCATTATTTCTCATGCCATCTTTAAGAACAAAGCGAATTAAAAATAACTTCAAACTCAGCACAGTGAGCGCACACTACGTGAAATGACAATAAAGAGGTTTCAGAGTTCAATTGCATGGCTTACATCTACTTGAAGAAAGGACGAGAGAATCGTGAGAGTTTAGAATTGGAAGTCCAGCAACCGCATTTTATAAATGGGGAAACTGAGGCAGTCCGCCGAGTTTATGTGAAGATACTGGGTCTTGAGAAAATGCTCCCCTGTGGAAAGAAAAGCAACTTCCACAGGGCAAATCCTGACAGCAGAGACAGACAGGCAGCATAATGGGAAAGAAAGGGCACAAAAATAGCAACCGGCACAGAACCCAACACAATAAATACCTGCACAGGAACTGAATTAGAAGTGCGTACGGTGACCTGAATTCCGGTTGCATCTCTGGCAATGCTTACGCTCTCCTTGAGTAAGGTGCTTCCTGCTTCGGGCTCATTTCCCTCACTTCGTATTTAACATCCGAGCCTGCAGGTCCCACTAATTTAAGGCATGTTAGATGGCTGATTATAATTCGTAGGGGTAGCCAAAGGAGAAGACAATTTTTTTTTTTTTTGAGATTTGGTGCTAAGATTCCCAGAGCTGTCCTAGGATATTGGAGCCTAAAGGTCATATTCGATTTCAATAAATGGAGAATACATTTGAAGAAAGGACAAACAAATAGTTGACTGTCCATCGCTCTGAAGAAAAATGCATAAGTAACACAGCAGAAGGGAAGTGCTCATTTTCCTGAGATGCCATGAAATGCTAATACTTTTAAACATCTCTCAAATCTAAATAGGACTTTTAATTCTCACAGATTTTATTGACTCTATGTGCTTGTGCGTGTGTGTGTGTGTGTGTGTGTGTGTGTGTGCAATATTAATGAGAATCCAAAGATGCAAAATAGTGAGGATCCCTTCTGCCACATTTGCAAAGCTGAGGGAAAATTCCATTTTCCCAGAATTTAAGGCTGCCATCCATGATTTCTCCAAAAAGAGCTTTACCAACATTTTTTTTTATAAATTCAACTTCTGTGCATCATGTCCTCAAATACATCATCCACAGATGATGACTAACTCACAGCAGACCCGTCTTGTCTCGAGGGCTGATGAAATGTTGTCAACCTTCTTGATAGGTCTAAGTATTCCAGTCATTAATAACACTCCTTACTTATACATTTCTTAACATTTATACAAGAAGCCCCTCCAATGCCTTGCAAATGAGACAGGTTTGTATATATATATTTTTTTAAATCATCAGTGAAAAGACATGATACGTGATATTTCTCAAGAAAAAGCTCACTCACAACCAAATCAGAAATAAGACCCAAAGTCTGACTTTTAGACGGTCAAGACCTGACCGTTCTATGATGATTCTGGCAAACAAATGAGAATTAACTGAAAGCAGAACACAACACTGAGCTCTTATGAAGATATTTCTATACTTGGTATTTCTAGAAACATTACAAAATCTATGTGGTAAGCTATGTAAAATTTGGAAGTTAGATTATCATACTGCACTAAGTAAATCTCGGGATATCCAACAGGCCACCCACGGGCCATATGAAACTTCCAAAATTGAAAAGCCTCTCGAGTATATATATATATATATATATATATATATATACATATACATATATATATGTGTGTATACATGCATATGTAATATATATAATTCATTCCAGAAAGTAAAATTTCCCTTCTATCTTAGCCCAACATGGCTCTCACATATGTAAAATGTTTATTGTTTGAAAACACGTCAAATGTCCACGATTTATAACGGAAAGTTAGTTTCCGTCTGTGAGAATGCAAGTCATGGATTTGTAAGCAAGGGAAGAGGGGGTCTTTATTCGAAATAAAAGGATACTAGGCCATAAAGCAGTCCATTCAGGGCCAATCTGTTATTTGAAGATCAAATAAGAGTTAAAGCTTATGCCATTCATCTTAAACTGAGCCCCTTACTATATGGTACTTTTGGGAAGAGTCAGAGAGAGGGATGTTACCCAAGAAGAGGGCCCTGAGCTTTCGGTACAGTGGGAACACAAAGGCCTGATCAGGGGTACCCAGCAGGTTTCCTGTTTATGATTTCCTGTGTTCTCATGGTGGGAGGTGTAAACAGTTACCGACCAGTTACCAAAAATACCAAACCCAGTCACAAAGGACTCAAAGCGTCTGGGAGCGAATAAACAGTGCTCCCTGCAAGCCTGCTGCTGTTCATTCAGTGCCAACATTTGGTCCCTGAAAAAAAAAAAAAAAAAACAGAGACAGTGGCCTTTCTGAGGCGTTGCTTGGTCCCTGATTCCCTGAATCTCCAGTGTGCAAAGGGTTCTTCCTATCAGAGAAATCGCCCAACGGCCACCACAGGAGATTTCTTATTTTGATGACTGGAAGGTACATGCTGGGTCTGGAGGAGGGAGCCATTGATTTATTTTCGCCACTTTTCCCTGGCTGACAGCAATTTAAAAGAGAAGGAACAAGCCAGATCACTCATCTGCCTGCTTGGCACGCCTGGTAGTCATGGGAGCCCATATCGAGGCCATCTGTTCAGGTCCCAGTCTCTCCAAACACACCAGAAAGATGATGTCAAAGGGGTGTGCTCCGGCCCAGTTGAAGAGCCACTGGAGGTAAACCACTAGGCCCAGCTGGAGCAGCCCACCCACTCAGCTTCCCGCTCAGCAGCCAGGTCCAACCAAGCCATGGACTGGCGCTGGCATGATCATTTTGAAGTTGACTTCCCTAGGAAAATCTTAAGTTGATTTGAACATCCAGTGATTCAGTAGAAACACACGTTGCATACAACCTGCTAACTGAAACCTACCCCAGAAGACATCACGCTCAGCGCTTCCCTGGTGGCACGTTAGTGGACCTTCAAACTCAGCTCTCAGACACCCCTAAATTACTGCAGCCACAAAGGCTTTCTGCAGCAAAGCATGCTGATGACGGCCCCCCTTCAGAGATGGCAGCATCGTGCGGCTCTACTCAGCCAAATCAAGCCAAAGGAGATGTTCTCTTTGGCTTCAACATCACCCTGTTGCACGGATTCACTATCTATTACAAAGAACTGCCAATCACAACAGATTAGCTTGGGATAATACCTAAGCAGTCCTACAAGGCTTCTGTGAACAGAATTCTAACTTCGTGATACATGCACAGTGTTTATGAACTCAATGAGAAATAATTTGGCTTTTTAAGATATTTGAATTTTGCTTTTTGTCCCTTAAAATGTGTCTTGCTTTTTTGTTTATTTTTGAGATGATCATGTAAAGGATATTCCAGATTTTTCAAAATTAACCATATATCACAAGGGAATTTTTGGGATCTGGGAATGTTTTGGCAGTTGGTGTTGGGGGCAGCCCTCCACCCGCAAGGAAGCACCTGCTTTCCACCTATGCCAAGACTTCAAGGAACCAGGCAGCACCCTGTCTCAGTGAAAGCCACAATGTCGGAACATCATTGCAACTTCGGCCTTTGTTCCCTGTCCACACCCTTTCTGCCTGAACCCTCTCCCCCATCAGTGCATATCCATCTCCCATTCCTTCAGGGCCCTTCCTGTACCTCTCTGCATGAAAAGTAATTCATGATGACTTGTTAATACTTTGCATATCTCAGTTTACATGTGTGACTTTACAGGTAAGCTCCTGTTCTACTTGACTCACACTCTGAAGGCTTTAGAGACAGAAAGAATAACTTCATCACAGACACACAATGCATCCCATTAGTCTTCATTTCACTGATACTGAGTAATTATCAATGATTAATTATATATAATTATCAAGAATAATTCTATTCTTTGATAATGTCCATATAGACTGTTGGGTTTGGTCTTTCCTGCTGCAACTCCTATTAGTTAGATTTTGGGCCTCACAATTATTTCTTTCTTTCTTTTTTTTTTTTTTGTGGTACTGGGGATTGAACCCAGGGGCATTCTACCTCCAAGCTACATCCCCAGCCCTATTTTTTTATTTTTGTGGTACTGGAGGTGGAACCCAGGGGCCTTCTACCTCCAGGCTATACCCCCATCC
This sequence comes from Glis glis, assembly GCA_004027185.1. NCBI lineage: Eukaryota > Metazoa > Chordata > Mammalia > Rodentia > Gliridae > Glis > Glis glis. Next base: position 57,915 of record PVJS01004893.1, on the reverse strand, counting down.
CTATTTTTCATTTTTATTTGGAAACAGGGTCTCGCTTAGTTGGTGGGAGCCTCACTAAGTTGCTGAGGCTGGCTTCGAACCTGCGATCCTCCTATCTCAGCCTTCCAAGTACTGGGATTACAGGCGTGTACCACCACACCCAGCCTATTTTATTTTTTATTTTGAAACAGGTCTCACTAAGTTACAGAGGGCCTAAGTTGTAAGGCTGGCTTCAAACCTGCGATTCTCCTGTCTGAGCCTACCAAGTACTGGGATTACAAGCATGCGCCACCACAACCAGCTCAATTTTTTCTAAATTACTTCTAATGGAATTATCTATTTACATATATCTATGCACTAGTCTATTTCATATATAACCATAAGTCTTCTCAATAAGAGACGTCTTCTAAGACCAAGTAATTTTAGCCAACATAACCTGAACCCTATTCTTACCAGGAAATAATACAGAGTTAAAACACTCAGAGCCAAAGAGGAAGTTAGAACTCAAGTAGCTGCTGGAGGTGGGCACCAATGAGATATGCTCTGATTTACCCTGAGGAGCCCCTCCAAAAAAACTGCCCCCCCAAAAAAACACAACTCAAGAGTTGGAAGCACTAGGTACAGTGTAGGGGAAGAGTATCCTGGAGTAAGAGGATTGGAAATGGGGATCTTTTGAAAGTCTCAATAGGAACAGCTGTTTTCCTATTCCTACCTCTAATATAACCTGTGGTGTGATTCCCACAAGAGTGTTGAGGAATACTCTGGAGAAATTGAGCATATGTGACTCTCGAGGCTCAAGAACATCTGGAGAGTAGGGATGAGAAAGCATTGAGACATGCCCAGCTCTCGGATGCCAAGGTTCATGCATCCTGCTCCAGAGAGACTGGGGGAAATGCGCACATACTCACATTTGGGAATCCCCACCAGAAATGACCTGGCTAGCCCATGCGCAATGGCAACTTCTCACAAACCTTCCCATCAGGGTTTAAGCATGAACAAGAGAGCCAAGCAAAGGTCACTGCATGTTTGAGAAAAGCCTCCAACTTAAAGAATAAAATGCAAGAGGCAAAAGTAAAAATTTCAAATAATCTATATTTGATATTATCAGAGCTATAAGATAGATAGAAGATATTACATCCATGAGTTAAGAACAAGATGTCCAGATGTCATAAAAAGGATTAATAAAAGAACAAGAAAGACTCCTTTGAAATTAGTAATAGGAACGCAAAATTTTTTTTAATCCAGTAAGAGGATTAGAAGATAAAAACAAGAAAATTTGTCCCGAAGAGGAACAAGGAGACAAAAGTCTTATAAACAAACAACAAAATAGACAAAAAAAAGAGCTTCTTAAGAAATGGAAGTGTTCCTACTAGTTAGCATTTGGATATGAGGACAGACAATAGTATCTTCAGATTCCTAACAGACAGTGGACTTCACAGAGAAGTTCCACTGATTCAGTTCATTTGCATTTCATGCTAATTGCATTGTTTTTATATTCAAATTCCCCCCACCCTCGCTTGTTTCGTCATTTTGGCAAATGACTTAGAGGGGATTCACGAGGCTTGGAACTGGAAATGACTGTGTTTCGTATCAGAAAGTTTTTTTCTTTGAGAGAATCTAAGAGAGGAAAGCAGAACTGCAATAGTTAACCTCGCTTCTCCTTTGAGCCACATCTAGGATTGTTAGCAATCCTCTGTCCTTATATCCTTGCCCAGCACGCACACGCGCGCACACACACACACACACACACACACACACACGTATACACTCCAAGCAAGAGTGCTCACCAGTCCCAGAAGTTTTGCAAAATATGCAAGCCTTTTGCCCTGAAATACTGTGATGTACCTGCCCAAAGTATCTTAGAATTCACAAGCAAAGATACACTTTCACCTCAAGCAAAGATACACTTTCACCTCCTCAGTCCTTGTGTCTAACATGTTTCCTGATTCTAAAACAATAACTTGCAGCTAGGATGACCTTTTATATATGAAACGGAATTCAATAAAGTATCCAACCAACCGACCTTAAAATCAATACCTGGATCAAGAAGGCAGTGATAAAGATGCAAAGGGCTTCTTATGATAGTAGCTAAAGCTCGTGGAAGAAGACAAGGTAATCAATTAAATTACCATGATGAATGTAGCACTGTAGGCATTCAGAGGCGGTAATAAAATGGCAGTCGCGTTGACTCAAGAGTGAGTTCCCCGTATGTATACAGTGGTTTGGTCAATCAAGAAACACTTATTAATTAAGTACTAGGTACTCAGCACTAACTTACATGCTGATTTTTTTAAGTAAAATATGTGCTTCGTGTAAAACATTGCTTCGTGTAATTGTGGTAAGAAAACTAAATACACGTTAAGTAGAAACAGATAATGTAGAATAGCCAATTAGAAACTTCCTAGAGGAGATGCGCTTTTGCTGTGGCTTTGAGATAAGATTAAGGAAAGAAAAATGGAAAAAGAAAGGTTCCCCAAGTCTGGGAAGAAATAAAACTTTTGCTTCTGATAATTGTCAAAAAAATTATCATATTTAGAGAAGCCATTTATCAATTATGTCCAGATAATAAGTGACTATTAAAAGCCACCTTGCCAGGGAGTATTATTATTTGCATTTTATACATAGAAATATCTATTCTCAAAGAGTTTGATCCAAGCTGCAGAAAATTAAGAAGGAATGAGGGGGGGCAGAAATCGCAGATACCTCCCACACCTTAAAGGAGCTGAGCAGTCACAGAGGAGAGATGGGCTAACAGAAAGCAGGGACCCTTGAAAGGGACAGACATTAGGAAAGTGAGAGAGAGAATTAAAAGTCCCAAAGAAGTAGGATGGGATGTAATCCAGAATTAAAGGTGAATAGCTTTACAGAGAAAACATTTTCATATGAGACTAGAGAAGAATAAGAGGATAATTCATTTTATGTATTTGAATAGAAAAGAAAGAAAAAGCATTCCATTATGAGAAGACAAACTTATTTTGGTGATCTGATGTCCCTTGCAATGACACGAAGGAGATGTACAATATCCATTCATCTTCCATCCCTCCATTCAGTCATTCATTCAACAAACACTTTAAAGTACAGATTGAGTGTTAAAGACAATAGTAGGCTTTGAAAAATTCAAATACATACAGTCCCTTCCCTTGAAGTGCCACTGCTATATAATTTAAGGTTGTTCTTCCCTTTCTCTGAGCTTTAAACAAGAAGGCTGACGAAGCTGCTATTTGAAATATTTTTATGATCAAGAGGCCCACCATCCTGCCAGGTTGCCAAGACAGGGCATTTTTCAATAACTTTTTATGTCCTTTTTACTATGAATAAAAGATAGAAAGCTGACACACAGATACGGTATTGCTTTTTTTTCTTTTCTTACTAGAAATTGCAAAATGATTAAAGCTATGTAGCAATAGTAGCTGAACTATTAAAGAAGAGCACCAGACAGGTGCCCTGTAGGAACCGGGCTGTGGGTGGATTTCCAGTGGCCCCCAAGACTCTCCATGTTTGTCTCTGAGGCTATTTGCTTCCCTCGCCTCTGTGGTTACTTCACGCAGAGCTCCCTGTTATCATTCAGACTGAACATGCTCAATAGAGTCTCCCAAGCTTCAGTTAACAGAAGTAATTACACACTGAGACTCTTCAGTCACCTACTCAAAGTTTCTGCTTTAAAGCAGAGCTTAGTGTTTTCTGGATTCTTTTAAGACATAACCTAAAGCGGGTAAGGCAGTTGTGTGCCTCGGTGTCGAATGTCATGGAGGACTATTATTCATGTGGCATCCTTCTGCAAGAAGACAGTAAGAAAGCAATGGAAAGTAAGCCATGGCATTATGGTAATGCCCAGTCCCAAGTTTGGTGCCCTCTGAATAGTCCTTCCATGAAACTACCACTGGAATGGCTTTTGTGCAATTTTTTAAGAAATTTTATTGGTGCAATGTTATATTGTTTTGTTTGTTTGTTTGTTTGTTTGTTTGTTTGTTGTGGCACTGGGGATTGAACCCAGGGGCATTCTACCTCTGAGCTACACCCCCCAGCCCTATTTTATTTTGTCTTTTGAAACAGGGCCTCACTAAGTTGCTGAGGCTGGCTGAGAATCTGTGATCCTCCTGTCTCAGCCTCCCAAGCACTGGGATTACAAACGTGCGCCCCCACACCTGCCTGGCGCAATGTCATTATACATCCTAGTGAGATTCAAAGTGATACATTCATACATGCACACAACATCTCTTGGTGCATTTTCCTTTGCATCCTACTGCTGTACCCCTCCCCCTCCCCATACATGCTAGTGAGATTGGTAGTGATAACTTCATATAGATGATAGATAGATAGATAGATGGATAGATAGATAGATAGATAGATAGATAGATAGATAATCGATAGATAGTGTTATATATAGAGATAACATTATATACATATATAATGATATATATGTATATATCATTATCTGGTCTGTTTTCCTCCCCAAGTCTCCTTTTTTCTCTTCCCTTCATTTCTCTCTCCATCCCCTTCCACTATTCTACTGGTCTCCCTTCTCATTTTTCTGAAATCCTTTTTCTTTCCTATTTTCTCTCCAACTTCCACATATGAGAGAAAGCATATGACCCTTGACTTTCTACCTGATCTTACTTAGCGTAATGTTCTCTAGTTTCATCTATTTTCCTGCAAATGACATCATTTTGTTCTTTATGGCTGAGTAAAACTCCCTTGTGTGTACACCCCACATTTTCTTTATCCATTCATCTGTTGATGGACACCTAGGTTGGTTTCATAATTTGGCTATTGTACTGCTATAAACATAGATATGCATGTATCACTATACTATTATAACTTTAATTTGGGGGAATGATACCGAGGAGTGGTAAAGCTGGGTCACATGGTGGTTCCATCCCTAGTCTTTTGAGGAACCACTGGAGTGGCTTTTGAATACAAAAGACAAGGGAGCCATCTTGAAAATGCTCTGCATGGGGCTCGGTGCTTCTCTTTGAATTTGGTATGGAATCCTACATAAGTCACCTAAGATTCTGGGCTTCAGGTTTCTTTACTTTTTAAAGGAAGATGGACAAAATTAACTCCACAACCCTCTATGACTCTACCTACACCCCGGGGACAGCATCTACTTCAGTAGTTACTCTTAAACCTGCAGACAATAGTGATGACTAACTCTGTAGCTATATATAATACCAAAGCTGCTAATACATGACTTTATAGAATTTAAATAAGTCAGAAGTAACAATAACCCAGTAATCAAGATTAGTAAAGCTGTAAGGAACAAGATAACAGAGAATCCTAAATAGTCATGAGAAACCAACCTTAGGAACCTAACTAAAAATGGCGATGCCCTTCCCATAAGTGTTCTCCACAAAATCCTAAACCCACCCAACAACACCAGTGGAGGGCAAAATGGGTCAATAGGCACACTTTGGAAGGAACATTTTCATGGATTAAAGAAAAAAAAGAGTTCAAAATTGAGAATTTTGCCCACCAGGCTGGTTTTCTTAGATGCAGGTGTTTTCTCCTATAGGCATATCAGTATTTGAAGAAAAGTCAAAATTATTAACCAAGGTTTTTAACTTCAACATTCATACAAAATCAGTAAGTAGAACAACAAAAGCTCAAGGAAGTATCCCAAGAAGGAGACCATTTATTTTGAAATTGCCAGCAAAACTTTTGTGGAAGATGCCGTTCTTGAGGCTAGAAACATTCTACATGTCTCTCGGGTATTGGCAAATCCATTTCTAAATCTAGTCACTATCACTATGAACTGCATGATGATGTGAGACTATCATGTACCAATAAATGCATAATAAATAAATAAGTAAGTAAATAAACCAAGTCAACCAAGTGCCACTCAGGGCCTGTTGTTAGCTTATGACTACACAGAGATAATAAGAGCTTAGAGTCGGGGAGGGAAGAGTAATTGAATACACAAACTGTTAAGCATGATTGGAAAGAACAGAGATGTTGGGGCAGGTTATGGTTACAAAGGATGGCGTGGTCAATTCCTGAAGGCGCTGGACAGAGACCACGCATGGCAGGCAGGCAGCGACAGTTGCACAATATTAATAAGTAGCCAGTGGCAGAGGCAAGCTGAGCACTTCAAGTTGCTCCTTACAGCATAAGCAAGGCCTGCTCAGGCAGAGGCTGGTCTGCCAAGCTCAGGCGTCTAGATTTCGCCACTACAGGGCTTGAAACAGATGGACCACGTAATCAGATTTGCTTTTAGAAAGAGAACCATACCAGCTGCATGGAGAATGGATTGGAGGGGTGTGATATTAGAGACATTCATAAGTGAGAGTGTCGGCTTTCCAACTAAATTTAAGTGACCTCTTTCTACAAATTCTGCGGGTCAAACCTTCTGCTAAACATAGCTCTCCTATTCGCGTTGCCTCTTTAGGAGCATAGCAGAATCTAAACATATTTTGAAGGCTAATATGTTTTTTAATATCCTGTTAGATTTCCTTAGCAGGAAAAAGAAAAGCCACTCAAGGCTGACATTAAAATATATTTCTTGAGCGGCTGTTTTGATCATTGTAACCCAATCTTTCTCTGACTATACTATTAAATACAATGTGGTAAAGCTTTTGCAGGGAAAAATTTCTAATAACCATATTCTCTGCCTTGTGTTTTTCCTACTCTGTCACAGAAAGAATATGGAGTGCTTTTTAAGCTGATTATATAATTCACAGAGAGTTCTGTTCCATTCTTAGTTATCAGTAAAATTATTAATTTAGCAGTAGCAATCCACATACCTTTTCCACTTCTACCAAAAGAAAAAGGAATGAAATTCATCACTTACTAAATGATTCTCTATGAATAAATTAGCCTGTGGCTATAATATTTTTAAATTCCCTCATACCTATTAGAAACTACATTAATCAAATCACTTTGATGTCAAAGTGTTTTTTAAAAAAGATAGATATTGTCAAAGTGCTACAATTCCTAGTAAAGATTCCTCCAACCTCTTAAGGAATCTGGATGCAAAAAGAATCACTTCCCTAAAGAACCTTACTAAACCCATTAGCCACTGACATTGTAACACATGTTGATTATGGATGAAGAATACCCATGTTTGCCCACTTGGGCAAGCACTAATTAGATACATAACAACACAAACAGCATCTATTCCTAGAGTAATCATTTGAAAATTGTGCAAATTTTCAAAAATTAAACTGAATTTCCTTCTAAATTAAATACCTTCCGTGAGAATTATTTGTTCATTGACTCAGGTTTGCTCTCCCATCCTGTTTGACACAACCTGTCAGCTTAACCCACTGTCACGGTATTTGAGCACTCCCTACATGTTAGGCTTTGAGTGTACAAAGAACTTACAGTAAAGTAGGGGAGTGCCCGAGTCAACATTCTCACTGCTATAATCCAAAAAACATGACCACACAATGTAAAGGAAGGAAGATTTATTTGCTCACAATATTTCTTGAGTTTCCAGAGTTCAGTCTATATCAGGCTGGATCCGCCGAGCTCAGGGCATGGTGGCGGGAAGCAGAGGGAGGGAGAGAGCAAGGGCTCTGCTCCCACATCATGGAGGCCGGAAGCAAGAGAGAGCAAGCAAGCAAGGGGATTCAAAAACACAAGCACAATCCCTAAGGCCACACCCCAGGGATCCACCTTCTCCAGCCACACCTCACCGGCCTAGGTTACCACCCAGATAAATCCATCTACTGATGAGACTACAACCCTCATGGCTCAACCATATCAACCCTGAACACTAATACATGAGCTGTTCAGGGGTCATTCTATATCTGATCATAACAGGGAGAGAGAGAAAGAATCATTGCCATGTAAAGTTCAATGTCGAATGCTATGGAAGGGGAAGTGCTGGGGCCGCCATATGTGTTAGGTTCAAAGAAGGCTTCCTGGCACATGGGTAATAATTGTTCATGTAAAAAAAAAGGCATGAAGACTGTTTTATTTAGATGCACCTGGATGGCCCAAGACACAAAGGCATGAAGCAGCAGTGGTGTGGGAGGTACTGCTGGTAGCTTGATGCCCCTAGAACATGAGATACAGAATTAGGAGCTGTGGGAGATAAGGCTGTTGACATAGGTAGGTCCTGCATCGTAGGTATTCGTCTAGAACATGAGCATGAGCCAGGTTCACTCTCCTAGGAAAGGATAAGGGGAAATTTTTACTGAGTTCCAGATGAGAATCCCTATCATATCACCTCTGGTTTATGGTCTTAATTCTACTTCTAACTCACGATGAACCTCTGGGAAAAATCATGTCGTCTTTTCATGTTTCTTCCCTTTTGAGAGATATCCTACCAACCAATCTACCGAGGTATATAGAAGAACAAAAAAAAAAAACCATAATAAATAAGACAGTGTTTTGAAGAACATAACCATGATATTATTTTTAAAATATTGGTTTTTATACTTTTATTGGTACATTATGATCTTATAGTCTCACGTCGTAATCTAATTCATACTGATAGTACTATATATGCACACAGCGGTTGGTGAGCTAAGATATTGTTACTTTAATAATAGTAGTTTTATGCATAGAGTAAAGCACCTCATCTGAACAAGAAATAGTAATCACATTTTCAGTATTATGGGCAGAATGTGTTTATACATATCTCATGCTATAATAGTTGTATTTAATATGGCACTACTTTGGAATCCTCCCCCCCTCTTTTTGAAACCAAGTGCTGTTCCAAGAAAAAGAAAGTGAAGCAAATAAAATTTCTCTCCATCTTCCCAACCTATCTTCTCCCCCCATTCTTTCCTTTCTCCTTCCCAACCTTTCTAAAGTAAAAAGCTAGAATAGATCTATGACATATGTTGTCATGGATTTTCCTTCTCCAAAGGCATTAGCATTTAAACCACATGTGTCCATGGCTCCTATATTATTAAGAAAAATGTGAGAGTTTCAAGAAGTCAGTATGCATTTATTAAAAATTCATCATACTAACCCATCCTTATTTACTTTTATGAAACACCTACTGGACAGGAAGATTGTGAAAATGCTACAAAGATTATATATTCTTATTCCATCAGGGCTTCTGGCTGGATTTCTCTTGGTACCAGAGAGGGACATTATTAGGAATATACCAATCAATTGGATAGATTCAACAGTCAATTTATAACCTTAAGTGTGTTGGTCAATAGTGGATTACTATTTCTAGGACAATGGGGGGAGGCTATTATAATGGTAATAATAATGGGATATTTAGGTCTCTACTACACTGGCTATATTTAACACTGACATCTATAATTGGAATTAAATGTTTGATTATCAAACTTATACATGATACAAATCTAAGAGATAAATATTGAAACTTATTTTGAAATTATTCCAAAGCCTGAAATATTGGGTTGAAATCAGCAAGATAAGATTTAACAAGTATAAGAATATGGAATTCAGCTTTAGAATTCAAAACTTAAATTGTGGGATGGGGAAGACCTAATTTAAAGATGCTATAAATAGGTATACACATTAAGTGGAATATTACATAACTTTATAAACTATATAGCTATTTAAATGTCTTAAATAACTATGTAACTCTATGTACTAAATAATTACATAGATATTTAACTATAAATAACTCTACAATTATAGTTTAGAAAGTATAAGAAACACTTCCCAGGTCAAATGGCTATTAAGAGTTGGGATATAGAACCTAAGTCCATCAAATCCTGAATTCTTAACCACTGTGCTACATTTCTTCCTAAGGCAGAATACAACTATGTTTGTGGACACAAAGAGACAGTATACAAAATCCTATATATATAGTGAGAGAACATAACCATATAGAGAGAGCATATAAGCTCATGATATACACATATACACACATATACATTATATATACAATATATGCATATACATGCATTCATATCACTATACATATGGCTCATGGTGAAAATCTTTTAAGATTATAAAATTTTAACACTAGATGTTTCTGGGTGATGGATGGCATTATTAAGTGATTTTAAATTATTTTTATCAGAATTTTCTGGGCTTTTTTTTATAATGAACATGTACTGTTTGTGAAATTAAAATGCCTCAGACGAAGAGCTGAGGCATCCCAGTAATCAGAATTTTAGCGTTAGTCAGCAGTGTGACTCAGGTGCTAAAATCATTAGCGCAGTCCTGAGGTGTCCTAGAGAGGGACCACACTTGAACCGAGGGAGAGAACACATCCACGTGTTTTGTGTTGCTGCCCAGAACACTGTGTCCAAGAGAACATCAAAAGTGGGCAGCCAGGGTGGTAGACGGTCTAGAGACCACGTCCTATGAAGAAAAGCTAAGAAACTGAGGAGAGCTTAGAGAATAAGAACCATGGGGGAAATGAAGAAGAGACTTGTGACCACGACCAGTCAAAATGGGCAAGTTTGGAAGCAGGGTTCTATAATTTTTTAGTGTTTCTCAAGAGAGCAGACAGGATGAGTAGAGCCACTGATCATTATATATTGAGGTCCTTCTAGGCACCAGGCCCCATGTTTCACACCAGGGACTTATGGTGGCCCAAGAAACAGTCACTGTCCTCAGAGAACTCACAGGCAAGTCAGTGACTCATCACATTATTAAAGATAATTAGTCACACAGTGCAAAGTGTCCTGAAGGAGAGGAGCATTTGGCATGGTGGCTTGGCCTGGATGTCACGGAAGACCCTCTGGGGTGGTAAGATGGACATGGGCAGGCCGACCCCAGGGAGGGCACCGACTCTGTAAAGGTAGAGGCGGCTTTAGAGAGCGCAGAGTGGGAGGGAGCTAGGCCTGTTGCAGAAATCAATGAAGCCAGTGCTCACTGCGCCATAAAGAGTCATCACTCTAGCTGTGCTTGCAGTCCCTCTGCCCCGGCCTAAAACGAGTCCACTGCGAGACCCAGAGGTACAGGACTGGCAGCTTTATAGGGATTCAAGAGGGTCAGCTACTTTCATGTAATTGGGCCCAGGAAAACCAGGCAGTGCAAGAGAGGAAGTAGTCTGCTTTTGACCCCACATAGAATGGGATCGTGTGACTCTGTTTTGTCCTAGATAGGGAATTCTTTAGCAACATGAAGGGAAGGGAATGGACACATGAAAACAAACATTGATGGTGTCCCAGGGCCAATCCATATATATTAAATATCTATCTATCTATATCTATTAAATATAAATATATATTTAATGACTAAGAAAGGATAGGAAACAACAGCTCTCAGAATGCATATGACCCTAAGTAAGCTTTTCTGGGTAATAATGAAATGCAGTCCGATAAGGACATCTCATGAGGATGTGTGGTTGGGCAAGAAATTCTCAGATAAGCGCTGATGTGGACAAATGTAAAATTACACATTTATGTTCAAGTGTGCCCCGTAGAAAGACAAGTTCCAAGCAAGCAGTTACAGCTCAGAAGAGGATCTAAATGTCAGACATTTCCTAAAAGTGTGTTACTATAGTCAAAGCATCATAGAAAAAGCTAACTAAGCCAGGCGTGGTGGCACACGCTTGTAATCCCAGTACTTTGGGAGGCGGAGACCGGAGGATCCGGGTTCGCAGCCAGCCTCAGCTCTCTCTTCTCTCTCTCTCCCTGTCTCTCTTTCTCTCTCTACCTAGTGAGGCCCTCCACAACTTTGTAAGACCCAGTTTCAAAATAAAGTATAAAAAAAATAGGGCCAGGGGTATAGCGCGGAGTTAGAATGCCCCTGGGTTCAATCCCCGGTACTGCAAAAAAAAAAAAAAAAAAAAGAAAAAGCTAACTAACCCTAGATTACTGACAACCGTGGTACATGCAGGTAGCCCACCATTAAGGAACAAGTTGCCTGAAAGAGCAGCAGTTGTGGGGTGTGATACAGCTTGCAGCATGAGGCAAACTGAGTTTCATATAGTGTGATCAAAGACAAAGCTGCACCCAGTGAGCCAAGAAGAGGAGGCATTTCCCTTTCACCCATCAGTGCAGAATGCGAATTAAGAAAGACAATTAATTACCTCTGGAGGCAATCAATGCAAACATTAAATAGGAAAAACAAAGGTAAGAGCAGCTAAGGGTAGCAAGCCTAGACATAATGAAAATCACAACGATAATGAAAGAGGTTCAAAGCCAGATAGCACTAAGAGTATTTTATTTAGAATAGTGGTTCTCAAAATGTGATCTCTTGGAGATGCATCAGCAGCACCTGAGAACTAGCAAGAAATGCAAAATCTCTCTCAGGCCCCACCACTGCTCTGTAGGATCAGAAACTCTGGGTGTCAGTAATCTATGGTTTACTGAGCACTCCAAGTGATTCTGACATACACTCAAGTTGGGGGACCTACTTGAGTTGGCTGTAGAAGACAGCCATAGACACACCATGACACTAACAGAGACTCTAGAAGGGTCTAGAAGAGCCTTCTAGAAGGCTCTAGAAAACAGCCGATGACACTAACAGAGACTATAGAACGTCTAGAAGAGCCTTCTAGAAGGCTCTAGAAGACAGCCGAAGACACACCATGACACTAACAGAGACCTCCACCAAGGCCTGTGTGAAGGTGGGTCTGCAGGAGGCCCGCCAGATGAGAGTTACTCTTCTCTCCAATTTTGTTTACATTTCTTTAGCAAAAACATTCTTTTTTCTTACTCATCAGGCTCCTCGTACTGCAAACTTAAACACAGGTTTATTAATGGAATCCTACTCAGCAATAAAGAAGAATAAAATTATGTCATTTGCAGGAAAATGGATAGACTTGGAAAGCATTATGTTAAGTGAGATTAGTCAGTTACAGAAAGTGAAGGGTCATGTGTTTTTCCCATATGTGAAGCTGTGGAGTAATCAGGATAGCAGAAGGACTTCAGATAATGGAGGGGAAACTCCAGTGGAGCCAGGGAGGTGGTCTAGGGGAAGGAGGGAGGAGGGAGAGAATCAATAAAGGAATCCTTCCATTGACAATGTGTACAAATGTGAGAATAGCAATGCCAATCTCAATATCCTGTATGGGGAAAGGGGGGAGTGGGGAGGGAGCCAGGGGAAAGCCCACCAAGCACTGTGTGCATGTATGTCACTATCACTATGAACTACATTATGATGTGAGACAATAATGCACCAATAAAAGCATAAAAAACCCACAGGTTTGACATAATGTTTCCCAGTGACTTTATCTAGACCACTGGTTCTCAACTCAGGCCATTTGTCCCTTAGGGAGCATATGGCAAAGTGGAAGACATTTTGGGTTGTCAAAACTGGGGGGAGGAGCTGGGCGTGGTGGCACACGCTTGTAATCGAAGTACTTGGGAGGCTGAGACAGGAGGATTGCAGGTTTGCAGCCAGTCTCGGCTACTTACTGAGGTCCTCCTCAACTTAGTGAGACCCTGTTTCAAAATATAGAATACAAAATAGGGCTGGGGGTGTAGCTTGGAGGTAGGATGCCCCTGGGTTCAATCCCCAGTACTGAAAGAAAAAAAAAAAACTGGGAGGAGTATGGGGCGACACTACTAGCATCCAGTAGAGAGCAGGCAACAATGCTGCTACACGTTCTACACTGCACAGTACAACTCCCAACAATGAAGAATTCTCCAGCCCCACATGTCAGTCATGCTGCTATTGAGAAACCGTGATCCAGAGCCCTGGGAAATGAATTCACACCAAGCATGACTTCTTGGCTCCTCCGGTCCTCCAGCCAGAACTGGTTCCACTAAAGCCTGTGGAGTCCTGGCTCCATTGATAAAGCCAATTCCCCTTTCTACTCACACCTGTCCAAATCTGCCCTCCAGTTCCTCCAATTACTCACCTGTGGTTTTTCTTGGGTAAGGTGAGTCTCTCAACTGCATTCTCCATGTCAGCAATGAGCATGACATTAAGTTCATCACTTCAGAAACCCAAAAGAGGACTGGTGCCACGTTCTTAGCACTTTATCTTCTCTAACTTGAACATGTTGAGCAAACATATTAAGATCGTTTCCATAATAATGCCACTTGGTGGGGAGTTATAAAATCTGCAAATTTTAGTTAGTTCCACAAAAATTAAAAAAAGCTGCAGAAACAGGTTTCACTATTTTTTTTCTTTTTATCAACCAAAATTTTAAAGCCATGAAGCTGAGATTTTAATTTTCCTAGGGGGAAAAATGTTTGAAATCCTAACCATGTTTGGTTCCTTGGTTCCCTAAGGACAACATATCATGAACACTTGGGTTTGGGTTGAAGTAGGACACAGTCTGAGTTTTAGACAGGAAATCATGGGGCAATGCATCTGTAAAGTATTTTAAAAGTACTACTTTCCTTAATAAGCAGTCTTGTAGAATTGATTGACCCTATTTCTCACCTTCAAAGTAAAATCTAATACTACTAAGGGGAAGAAAAACAGCACACACACACACACACACACACACACACACACACACACACACACTGAATTATGCCCTGCTGTTTTCAAATACAAACCTTGAGAAGAAAAAGGTTATAAGAGTAGAGATGGGCTATGGAAGCCTATCAGAAGCACATACTTTGAAAACCTTCATTAGCAATGATGTCATACCATCTTTACTAGAGTCCTATATGATAATACGCAGCAGGTAATTTAATTTGTCAGCAAGCATTTTCATCTGAACAGAGAAGCTGTCCCCAAATCCTAACAAAAACATCCCTAAAAAAAAATCCCATTTTAGCCAGGCGTGGTGGCACATGCCTGTAATCCCAGTACTTGGGAGGCTAAGATGGGAGGATCAAAGGTTCAAGGCCAGCCTTGGAAACTTAGCAAGACCCTCAGCAACTTAGGGAGACCCTGTTTCAAAATAAAAATAAATAAATAAAAAGGACTGGGGAACAGCTCAAAGGTAGAATGCTCCTGGGTTTATTTCCCAGTACCAAAGAAAGAAAACAAATCTCTTCTTCAAAGAATTCCAAGAAAGAAGCTCTGGGCATTACAAAAATTGCCTTTGGTGATCATTGGAGCAAATGCCGACTTGCCCCTGCACATTTCCAGCACAAGTGGAAATTCTGAAAGTGTCTCTTTTACCAATCCTGTCATGTGTAGTTAACTTACATGCCCTCCTTAGCAAGTTGCAGAAATGATCTAGACCCTTGGTTATGGCAAAAATGAAGATGCTGTGGTCTTTCTAGAGACACACGTCTCCCGACAACCCTCCGGGTGCTCAGGTATAAAGCAAAGACATGGGAACTGGACGGAAGCTAGGCAGGAAAGAGAAAGTGTATAGAACCAGAGGAAGGAGGAGCAGAAGATCCAGCGCTTTCCATACAGGCTTCCCTCCAGTGCACATTCAACTTATCTAAGCTTTCTACCTATGAATGGTCAGAGGCCACTGCCTCCCTATCAGCACCTTAAATTCAAGGTCATTCAACTGATTCTTCTCCTGTGAGGGTAAAGAATCTCCATCAACGACACTTTGTTCCTTTGCAGACACTGTTATGCTCTGCTCCCCCCACCCCCGTCTCACCACTGACCACTAAGTGGCCGCCATGCTTCTTTCTCTGATTTCTCTTTAACCTCTACTTCCTTCTACCTCTCTCCCAACTCTTGCCTCAGGAAAACCACTCTTCCTCACTTCTCTATCTCTCATTATATTTTGTCAATGCATGAGTGAAAAAAACAACTACAATTTTGAAAACTGTAGAGTCATCTCCCTGTATCTTCAGGGATATGTTCCAAGTCCCACAGCGCAAACCTGAAACTGTGAATAGTACTGAACCCTATGTATACTGTTTCTTCCTATGCATACTCATGATCACATTTAAAACTTAGGCACAAGAAGTTAACAGTAGTAACTAACAATGAAAAAGAATAAGTATAACAATATACTGTAATAGAAGTTATATAAATATGTTCTTTCTCTTTCTCTGTTTTTGTTTTATACTTTTATTGATGGATTATAATTATACATCACAATGAAGTTTTGAGTGATAGGAATATACATGCACAAAACTCTTGGTAGGTTTCCTTTTGGTCTCTGTCCCTCTTTAAATATATGTTACACTTTCACCTTTTCACTTAAAGAGAACATTTTAAGCCAGGTGTGGTGGCGAACGCTTGTAATCCCAGTACTTTGGGAGACGGAGACCAGAGGATCCGGTTCGCGGCCAGCCTCAGATCTCTTTCTCTCTCTCTCTCTCTCTCTACTTAGTGAGGCCCTCCGCAACTTCGTGAGACCCGGTTTCAAAATAAAGTATAAAAAATAGGGCCGGGGGTGTAGCGCGGAGGTAGAACGCCCCTGGGTTCAATCCCCGGTACCGCAAAAAAAAAAAAAGAGAACATTTTAAAACTTCTCTTGGGAATACTCAAATTGCCAGCATCACTACTCTTGTGCTTTGGGGACATTATTAAGTTAAAAAAAGGGGGTTTATTTAAATGCAAGCAGTACAATACCACAGCAGTCAATCTGCTAATCAAAATGGCAAAAAGTCTGGAAGAGCCACTTTAAAGCCCCCAGAGTCATTCCTCTTTGGAGTCATAAAACAAAACAACAAATAAGGCTTCATCTTCTGTGGGCCAGATGCTCAGGAGTAGCTGAGCCTTATCTCCTGGCTGTTGGCAGGAGACCTCCGATCCCCATGTGAGCCTGAGCTTCCTCCCAACATGGCAGCTAGCTTCCTGGTGCCATGTGACCAGGAGAGAAGGAGAAAAGGAAGCCGTGGAGCCTTTTGTAATCTAAACTCTGAAGCCAAGCTCAGTCACTTCTGCTTTTTTTTTTTTTTCTATTTGTTAGAAGTAAGTCACTAAATCCAGCCCACGCTGAGGAGAGAGGAATTTGCTCCATCATTTGAAGGATGTGTCAAAGAATTTCTGGACACATTTCAAACCACCACAGTAAGCAAAGCTTGAATGCAAGTTCCACTTCTGATATTGTTTCCATAGGAAAAAGAAAATGTTCTGTAATCTAACTACATGCAAATGTTTATTAAAATACAGTTTTATGTAAGGAGGACATTGTATGAATATGGCTGGGCATTTACCAAATACTATCATGTGTTATTGAGACTTTAACACTTGTTGAAAGCCACAAGATTATAGATTTTGCCATTATAAAATACTGGAGAAATAAAAATCTATTTATCTGTCCATCTATCTTCTATCTATTTACACATGTATACATACATACATACACACACACACACACACACACACACACATACACACACACATGCACCCACACACATACATCTCTAACCCATTTGAAAATTAAAATATCTGTAAAATACCCATAGAGTTCTATAGAAAATAACAGGATGACTTATTGATAAAAATATGGGGGAATTTTTAACTGCTAAAGACACAAGTTGTTTTAATAACTTATAAACCTTATCTATTTTCACTCATACACTAGGACAATTCCATCATCTGTCATCGGCACTCACATAATCTAGGGCCTCTTTAAGGTACAGTTAGTAAGAGAACAATGAGTCCTTTGAGATAAAATTTTACTCTCAAAATATTCTCCTTATAATAGATTGTTCTAATTCTCACCCCTCCTTCCCACTCCCTTTTTACATCTCTGCTGTCCTGAAAGGAAAGCGTCCTGAACCAAAAGAATTTAGATTTACTTTCCTCCTCTACGAATGCCACATAGAAGTATATAGTGCAAATTCCAACAGGTCTTGTCTAAAATGATTGAAATCAGCCGGGCATGGTGGCGCACGCCTTGTAATCCCAGTACTTGGGAGGCTGAGACCGGAGGATCCGTGTTCGTGGCCAGCCTCACCTATTTAGTGAGGCCCTCTGCAATTTAGTGAGACCCTGTTTCAAAATAAAGAATAAAAAAATAAGTAGAATAAAGTGATTGAAATCCAGTGTCTAGCTCACAAGGAACTAAAAACCTACATCTAAAAGTAAAATCAATATGTCCAGTAAGAAGGTATATTTGACTCAAATAGAAAATATCAGACACAAGCCATGAAATCAGACAGGCATGAGAAATGACACAAGGTTCAGTTTGCTAATAAACTGCTTATTCTTGGGCCTTTCCGTGCATTTTTCTCCATGTCCCTGTGGCTCCCCTTCACCATCCAAGTCTTCACCGCAGAGTTGCCCAGGTTCTATGGATGGTTCTCTTCTCATCTAAATGCTTTCCTGGGCCGGGCGTGGTGGCGCATGCTTGTAATCCCAGTACTTTGGGAGGCGGAGACCGGAGGATCCGGGTTCGCGGCCAGCCTCAGCTCTCTCTCTCTCTCTCTCTCTCTCTCTCTCCCTGTCTCTCTCTCTCTCTCTTTACCTAGTGAGGCCCTCCGCAACTTCGTGAGACCCAGTTTCAAAATAAAGTATAAAAAATAGGGCCGGGGGTGTAGCGCGGAGGTAGAACGCTCCTGGGTTCAATCCCTGGTACCGCAAAAAATTAAATAAATAAATAAATGCTTTCCGGAGGGGGGTCTCGCCCACTCCCATACCTTCAGTCCCAGCTAACTGTGATCACTCCAAAGCTGCTCTCCAGCTAGAGCACCCCCTAGGCTCTAACTAGGGTCTTTCTAACTAAAGACCTTGACTTCAAACACCCAGAGGTCCTTCAAACTCAAAATCTCCTAAACTCATAAACGCATACATCTTCCCCACCACATTTCCTCTTCAGGCACCTCTGGGTACATTTACACCAAATCCAGGCTTCCTCTTCACACCTCCACTTTCCCATATTGAGTCAATCATCAATACGCCTCCGCTCTGCTTTCTTGGGAAATAGATGGATCTCTTCAATCCATCCCTACTTCCCGGACCTCATCATCTCCCACTTGGACTATTGATTGCAGCAGTGTCTTAATTAACTGTTCCCTTCCTACACTCTTGACCCCTCAAATCCATTCTTCGCATTACAGCTAGAGTGTTTGTCCTAATTTTATTAACCATCTATTTCAAGTCCTTCTTTGGCTTCCACTTCAACAACCAAACAGTTGAAATTCACTTTTACAGCTGATGGGGCCTTCATTCATTGGACGTCCTTCTGCTTTGAGGTCATTCTAGTTCCTTCCCTTCTGACAGCTTCCCACCCTTAGCCCAGCACCCAGTCATGTGTGCTCTATACCCTTCATCAATAACATGGAGAGAAACATTTTCAGTTCTCCTGGCATAATGCGTTGAAACTTTGTTCCTGTTCTCTCTTTGGAGAGAGTCTTCTCCTTCTCACTTGTTTGGTAAAACACGCTGATGAGTAACCTATTTGTTAAGCTCCTTGGCCTCCCTCACACCCTGGCCACAGCTTATTGTGCCCATCTGGTGCCATCCTGACCCCATTCCTACATATCCTGCAGTGTCTTCTCATTGTGATGTAGCTCTTTGCCTTCGTGACAGCCTTCAGGGAAAGCACCACGTTTTTTCCACCTTTGTCTTCCCAGTATCTAAGACCTACTGCTCAGAAGCAGCTGCATAAATGTTTATTAAATAAGAAAAATCATGAAAGTAGCAAGATGGAGTAATGATGAGCCACGGGCTAGTGTGTTTTCTGACATAGATTCTAACAAAGCATGCTCACACAGATCACGACAGAGGAACAAATATATTTGGGATTTTAGGTTCCATTAACATGATGTTCAATGAGATTTGCACACAGCCATTGCATTTTGCAGGTGTTAATGGGTTCTCAATACCAAAGGCCTCTGCATCAAGTTGCTTGGATTCTAATGACACATTCCCAACAATGAGACAGTGGGCTGAATCCAAACTCTACAGGGTGTTGCTGTATTACTGAGGCCTCCTGCAGATTGGGATTCTGGGAAAGTTAAATATATATGGTTGGCTGAAAGTTGAGAACTTTGATAAAGAGGAAATGCTTGCTCAAGGCTGGCTGAGACCTCCCCCATCCTCCTTGTATGAGACAAGATGCATGAAATCACTATCTAAATTAACACAATTTGCACATCCCACTGACTGTAGACGACCATGCGTTATTCTGTAGAAGGAACAGAATCATAAGTAGTTCTACTTCCATTGTTACAAAATTATAATTTTTGACAGTATGTTGTTTATGTTTTCATAATCTGAAAGCCTTATGTGGGGCACTTTGAATATAATGAATGTGAATATATTTATGCTAAATCATTCTTAAGATCAACTTTTCTGAAAATTACAGAAAGTGCTCATATGAATTCAACAAAACAATGCAATGACCCATTATTTTAGAACTAATTCAGTCCTAAGATTTTTGTTCCTTCTTGGGTAATACCCTATGCTGTAAAGGCCCTGTGCCATTTTGCAGAGACAGAGTAAGAGTTGAGTGACACAAAGTCCCCATCCCGCCTTTACATCGATGATAATGCCACTTAGAAGTCACTTGCTCAGGATTATCATTTTTAGAACTTTCCACAAAATAGTTTTTCTACCTGACATTAGGTCATAATAGATATTTAAGTGGAGAGGTGGAGAAAGAGAAAGTGATGACTATTTCAACAAACGTCAAAGAAAGGAGACTTTAATGAGTCCTTGCCGAGAAACGAAGGAAGTGTTTCGGCCATCTCAGCTGGATATTGTACCAGATCCAGAGAACACCTCCTCTTCCTTAGTTCAGCTCTTTGCTCTATTAAAAGTGAAATTTTTTTTAGATTCAACCATGCAACTTTCAACAAGATGGAAGTGTTCCTTCCAAGACAAGAATAACTCTGAGGCGATTAGACAGAAACCTAGAACTTCACATACACAGTATTCAGAAAGAGAATTCCTGTTTCTTTCCTGCCAAACGTATAAGAAAGTCAATAAATCTATAAACTACACAGAGTCCATTAAGCTTCCCCACCAAAGAGTTGTAAGCTACATAAAAACTGTCACTATTGATAGGAAACCTTGAACATTTGCTAAAAAGACGAAGATCTGGCATTCCCAGAGTCGAGAAATGCACCAGTCTCAACGCTTGAAGGCAAGATTATTCCTCTTTGCTGGAACACCCCAAGTCCTACTGTCAACTGTCCCATTGAGACACAAAACTAGAACACAACTCAATTTCCAACAGGAGGGGATCAGTTAAATACATTATTACTTTCAATGTCATGTATTTTATTATTTATATTAAATAGATTCATATAATGGAATACTCAGCAGCCATTTTTAAACAGGAGCTAATTCTCAATATATTAGCATGGATTTTGAAATGGAAAGATATTTGTAATTAATTAAATGAAAATAAATATACCAGGACGGATTATACTCTATAAAGTAAAATACAGAGAGAGATTGTATAATCTAAATTTATAGATTTTACTCTATAACATATATAGAGATTTTTAATCTAAATTTATGGATTTTACTCTATAACATATATAGAGATTTTATAATCTAAATTTATAGATTTTACTCTATAAAATATATATGTATATATATACATATATATATATATGTGTGTGTGTGTGTGTGTGTGTGTGTGTGTGTGTGTGTGTGTGGAGAGAGAGAAACAGAGAGAGATGGGGATTCATGCCTATAAATCCTAAACATCTGGAAGCTCCATTTCAAACTGTTAAAAATAAGTTATCTCTAAGAAGTGGTAGAGGAACAGGGACCGGTATACACTTTAAATCATAAGACCTGAGCCATTTGATGCTAACGTGGACTACTTCCATTACAATATTCACAAGGAAAGTGCCCTAACCCTTCATCATGGTAAATCCCCCCATGCCACCAGGGCCAGCAGGTTGCATCCCTCCAGGGTATGTGTTGTACATACATAGTACCCCATGGCCTCCATCGTGTACACAAAGACCACCCCCATACACCCCAGAGCTTTGTGACTTGACGTCCAGAGCTCTACTCTGAGATCACTGATCATATGCCTGTCGGGATACAGAGAAGTCCCCCCGGCAGCAGTAGTCAAGGGCCAGAAATAAACAGAGACTGTTTAATTCTGGAATTCTTCTCTCTGCAAATAAAGCAACTCAGTGCGGCAGTTAAAACAGCATGTTCTGCAGTGAGGCTGCCTACATTCAAATCCTGCCCCCACCAGCTATTACCTAGGGGACTTGGAGCAACTTCGCTGTGCTTTGATTTCATAGCCTGCAAAATGTAAAAGTAATAGAGACATTGAGGGGTTTAAATGAGTTAGTGCTGATGAAATGCTTAGAACAGTGGCTAGAACATAGTTGGCGTTTAATAAATGTCATCTTTTGCTACTATTCTCATCTGTACATGAGTAGACGGGGGTGGAGGTGTTTTATTGAAAATGAGTTCACTGTTTGTACCCACTTTGTAAATGTCTCGGGCTAGCCAAGTTCAGAGAGAAACATTCACACAAGCCTTCAAGGTCTGGCTTATCATTCTCTAGAGAAAGAAGTACATACCTGTAGGCACACTGTAATTATACCGGCAATTACATGCCAAACAATTGGATGAGAAGAGATATCAGAATGGAAAGAGTTTGCACCAACAGCAAACCAATTATTTCCACTTTGACAGGAGCATCTCCCATCAGGAAAATTTTATTTCTCATGGGCAAAAATTTGAACTTTATGTAAAAAAGCAGAGTGGTTATTTGCCTTCAAAAATAGCATTAACATAATTTTGAAAGCCTTAGGTTTCCTCTAAATAGTGATTGCATATAAACAGTACAAATATGAATCATTAACAAAAATTTGATTCATGTGTATATTTTCAGGAACACATTAATTACAGATGCTCTTCCACTTACGACGGAGTTATGTTTGGATAAACCCATCCTAAGGTGGCAATGCACCGCATCCACCTCAGCTCCGTGGATGTCATAGCTCAGCCGCACAGTGCAGGGAACCGAGCTGCCTGCTTCCCCTCTTGACCATGTGGCAAGTCAGGAACATCCTGAGACTATTCCACTGAGAGCACTAGCCCAGGAAAAGATCCAAATTCAAAATCCAAAGGGCACTTCCTATCAAATGCATGTCACTTTCACATCATCGTAAAGTCAAAAAAATCACTAAGTCAAACCACTGCAAGTCAGAGACTGTCTGAATGTGAAACAAAGAATTTCTCGACCATTACTGGCTATGACCTTTGCTGAGCGCTGTCTTAAACTAGTTTTTGATACTTAGTAGACATTGATATCATTGTAATTTTAAGGATTTCTTTTACCTCAATTAGATATATATCCTAGTGAAATCATGGGATTTCCTAACTTACAGTCTTTTAACTCTCTACTATTTTGCCAAGAGGGTTGAATATAGTTTGACGCTGAAAAACCAAGGTTGAGGGTGCAGTGGGGACTGTGCATGAGCTGTCAGGGCCCAATTAATTTATGATTTGAGGTCATCAGCTGATCCACTGGAAGCATTGTGTGTGTGTGTGTGTGTGTGTGTGTGTGTGTGTGTGTGTGTTGCACTTACCTTTCCTCCGTCTGAAAACACAGCAAGTATATATTGGTGAATATTTGTGTTTACTTCCCTGGCACAAAACCTTCTTCTGCAAAGGCCACAAAAAAATATACTTCTGGATCCAAGTTAGAGCTCTATAATTGCTGTGGTTTGGATAAGCATCCCCAAGAGGCCCATGTGTTGAAGGCTTGGTTTCCAGCCCATGGAACCACTGGGAAGTAGTGGAACCTTTAAGAGGTGGAGCCTCTTGGGCGGAAGTTACATCATTGGGGGTGTGTCCTTGAGGGACATATGGGGACTCCAGCCCCTTCCTCTCTATCTTTCACTTCCCAGCTGCCTTGAGGTGAGCAGGTTTGCTCTCCCATCTGCCCCCCACCATGACGTGATGCCTCAGGACAGGCCCAAGAGCAACAAGGCCAACCGGCCGTGGACTGAAACCATGAGCCCAAATAACCCGTTCATCTTTTTAAGTTGATTGTCTCAGGTAATGGAAAGCTGACTAACAGTCATGAAGGTTTTCGAAAGGATTCAAATGATAAGATTTTCTTTTTCAAATATAAATGTTCATCGGAAATGTGACACTATAATGAATGCTAGTTGAGCCCTGGAAAAAACTCTTCACTGGTCAGATTCAGATATGATTGTAACCAACCAATATGCGCCAGGCAGTATGAAACTGTGCTTCCTTTACGCAGAGACAAGCGTGGAACCTATGGTTGTCCCTTAATGCTCTTTTCCATGTTCGGTAGTGTTTAAGGCATACAGTTCTTCCACCTTCTGATGACTGAATCCATACGCCATGGAAGTGGACTTTCCTGCACCTCGGCTGCATGTCCTTCCATCTAATCCCAGCTAAAAGGCAGCTCTTTCATCACCTGGCTTCCCTTGGGCAAAATAATATAATGAATTTGGGAGGCAGGAACAGTGCTTCTGAAAATGTACAGTCGTTTAGTTAAACTTACAAGCTTCTGTTTCAAATAAAAATTCATTTTTAGCCCATTACACCGCAATGAAATTCTCCTATGAAATGAAATTTCTACAGTAGGTAGACTAGGAAAAGAAAGATTCACTGCCTTTATATGTTAACTTTCTGAAAGTCTAAATGTAATTCCATTGGAAACAGCTATAACAGTTTAGAAAGGAAATAAACCAAAATTAGCTTTATGTTAAAAAGCATAAGCCATCCTTAGGAGGAATCATTTGCTTTCTATATTTACCTAGATTTTTTTCTAGGCCCTAAATATAATGGAGAAAATGTTATAGGATATAGAATACATATAGAATGAGTAGACTGGATTTTGAATAAAAATATCATTTAGACCGAAAACATGATGATATCTTTAAAACAAAGTTAAGGAGCTATAACTATCAGATGTAACGAAAACACATAACAATATGGATTGATTACTTACTTTCTCCTTCAGCCATCCTAACGACTTTTGCTAAGCAATAATTAATACTACTTAATAAAAAGAAGAATCTTAGCAGTCAAAAAAAAGGGGGAAATGTGCTGTGAACACCCCTCATTGCAAGAGGTCAACGTCATACCTTTTGTTAGCTTGTGGTGATTTTAAAGCTAGGGTATAACATGCAATTTCAAGAAGGTCTTGTTAGGGAACATTCTACAAATTTAAAACTAACCTACAAAATAAACTACTTGCCCCAAAGTGTGAGCTACTTGCATTTCCTCAGAGGGAAAAAAAAAAAAGCCCAAGTACTTTGACTTAGATGTCAGGATCTTGATTGAAAATTTTACCTACTGTGGATGAGATGCAATGGGCTAAAAGGAAGGACAAAGCTTATCCATGTCTTGTAAAAAATACGGAGATAGGCATGGTGGCATATGCCTGTAACCCCAGTACTTGGGAGGCTGAAAAGGGAGGGTTGCAGGTTCGAGGCCAGCCTCAGCAACTTAGCAAGAGCCTAAGCAACTTAGCCAGAACCTACTTCAAAATAAGAAAATAAAAAGGGCTAGGGGTATAGCTCAAAGGTAGAGTGTTCTTGGGTTCAATCCCTAGTGCCAAATAATAATAACAATAACAACAACAATAATAATAAAGGAGATAATTTTAAGGCAAACAAAATGTTATTTCATGCAGTACTAGTTACTGAATTGAAACTGTTACCCAAAGAAATAGTATAAGATGAAAATATGACAACTCAATTACAATTATAGAAATCACAGGTATTACCTCCACAGTGAGTTGACAAAAACTGAAGATGAGTACAAATTTAAGATTCAATGTAAAGGAAGATAATGAACACATCACCTGCCTAACCATTCAGACCTGCCTGAGAACACTCCTCCTTAGATGGACTTTTGCTGCCAGTAGGAATATAATTCTTTGTGTTCTTGTGTCTTAGTGAAGCCAATTCCCATAGTCTACTCCACACTAAACACTGGACAGTACACACACACACACACACACACACACACACACACACGCGGGCCATATCTGAAAGAATGTATTCGATTGCTGTTTCATTTGATGGTAATTCTAAAATATTTCCCAAACTACATTATTGACTGATTTTTGAGAATGTGAAATGGCAAAAAGGGAGAAAGAGTATGGGTTAAGATATCTACTTACAAATTCTTAAGTAAGTAGTATCTTGGTATCTTAATCATAAATGGAGTAAATTATAAAACATCACAATACTAATTGATATGCTTTTTTTAGGGTGTCCCATTTCAAGACCATTAAATTAGAATAGTCCCAAAGAAAAGGAAATATTGTCAACAGCATGTCACCCCACCCCCATTCCACAATGGTTCAGGAAATGGTGCCAGAAGACACCAAGACTGCAGGCCTCAGACTCAAGCAGAATGGTGTGTTGTTTGTGAATTTTTTTTTCTGGCACATCCACAGACAAGCACTATGGGAATATGGAACAGAATGGACTTCCAGAAAAGAGGGGCCTGGCAGGACCTCAGCATAACATTAGGGATGACCAGGATAGGTGGAATTCGGGACAAGGCTCTCATCTCCAGGGGGGATGAGAATTTGAGTCAGTATATAGAACCCTTGTTCTCAGGGCAATAGAGTTAGGAAAGAGCAGATGAGAACAGACAGTGGGAAGGGCTGGGACTCAGGACAACATTCGCTCTCTGATACATTAGGCTCTGAGTCTTACTGGCAGTGCACTAGATGGTGAGGCTGAAGGGCCTGGGCTCAATAAAGAACCATCATCAGACTCAGCTGCAACAGCCTCAGAGGCCAGAGACTAGAAACAGAGGCAAGAACAGACCAAAGAGGGACGGCCTTGAAGGACTGTCCATACTCCCAAGGTTTTATCATTATTCCAATGCATTTCTCAACTAAATACAAAAGCTCCACTTTAGATAGTGGGAAAGATGCTGGAATCAGATTGACTTCGATTTGATTTCGAACTCTGCTCCGGGACTTGAAGTAACATCACTTGTTTTGAGTTCTGGGTCCCTCATCTCCAGAGATGATTAAATAAAGATAAAATAGTGAAGTCAATAGAAAGGAAAGATTCTGTTAATTGTGGTCATGATTTGTTTGTATGCTACGTTAACCTTTGGAGAACCTCTCCTAGTAATTAGCTGCATCTAGACATTATAAGAAACTTTAAGACAAGTGATTTCTTATCTTAAGTGATTTCTTTCATTCTGTTCCTTACTTGCAGACAGTGGCATGAAACACTGAAGGACCAATGGCATGCAGCTCGCTAGAGAATAATCATAAATGTTAAACAGCTAATTCAGGTTTCCAGTGCTTATTAGGGCTCTGAGTGAGAATCATGACACGTTCCAAATTTTTAAATAATAATCTCTTTTATTTTTGAATGTTGAAGCATTTTAACGTAAACAACAGACATCAAGACATTCTACTTCTAAGTTTCTTGGTATGAATTTTTAATAAGATTTTCCTATATGTTCAAATTAACATTCTCAGACCTAGAAAAAAAAATAATTTTCTTGGTATCATCTCATAACCAGTCCATCTTCTAACTGCCACAAATTGTCCCTAAAATGTCTTTCATTGCTGGCTTGTTCAAAACAGGGGCCAAAGTAAGACCTCACATTTCATCTGTTTACTGCGACCCAGAATTTTCCTTTAGTCTAAAAACCTTGACATTACTACACCCCTTCTCTTTGCAACTAAACCTCTTACTTCATACTTATTCTGCGGCACCTCATTATGAACTAACTTCTACCCACCACATTCGACTGAAACTACCGCTTCCGGAATTTGTGTTCTCGAAGTTCCAAGTCCAGTGGACTCTGCTCAATCGTCATTCTTCTTGAACATTCCACAGCAGCCAACACCAACAACCACCCTCCCTGAAATGCTGCTTCTTCTCCTGACTCTTCCTTCTCAGTACCCCTTGCTCCTCCCCCTTCGCCTGGCCTTTAAATGCTGAGATTCTTCCATCCTTTAGTTCCCTGTCCTTCTAGCACCATGCTGTCATCCTCCTGAGCAAACTTACTCCCATGACTTCAATCATGAATTCATCTGGAATTCATTTCTAGCATCATCTTTTGCTTTTGAATACTATTGTGAATACTAGACCCTTAAAACAAGTTCAGATCCACACTCCCCACTGAATCCATTGGCTCTCTTCCTTTTATTAGGGTATAATTTTAACTGATATGTCATGAAACCTAGTATTAGCACAAGATAGAATATTTTCCTCTCCTTTTTTTTTTCTTGGTACAGGGAATTGAACCCAGGGGCACCCTACCTCTAAGACACACCTCCAGCCCTTCTTATTTATACACTAAGTTACCCAGGCTGGCCTCAAACTTGTGCACGGCTTTTTTCTTTCTTTAATAAAGGCCAAAGTGCAGCAGTCCAGGGCTGATATGGGAGTTTCATGGGGTCAGGACCCCAGGCTCAATCAGACTTCACTACCTTGAGATCATGACCCTTCTGGATTTCCAAGGTCACTGCCTTGGTGCAGGACCTCACTTTCTCTCATCTGGACTCTTGTCATAGCCTTATTTCTGGTACCAGTGCTGCTGGCTGCTTCCTCATTGCTGATAGAAGCTGATCTGATGCGTTTCCAGAAGAGTCTAACTTCATGACCATAACAGTCAAGGCCCTTGTAATTCGGGCCTGTGTTTACCACTTCATCCCATGTGCAGCCACTCCCTAACACTACATCCGCCTTTTCCGAATACTTCACAAACGTCCATCCCTTCCTGATTTGCTGGGGCTGAATGAGCTTCCTTCCTCACCTCTATTCTGTCCTTTGGCTGACTCATCATGTTTCAAGGCCCTTGCCGAATATTATCTGATATGCTAAATGTTGCCTCCTCCATGAGCCCTTCTGCCGTCTGTGCACCAAAGTGTATTCAGGAAATACTTAATGAGCATAAAGCAAGGTAAGGACTAGAGACAGACTTGTGATTCAGATCTGGAATGTCCCCCAAGGACTCAGGTGTTGAAGGCTCAGTCCTCAAGGCAGCAGGGTCCAGAGGTGGGGCTTTGGGAAAGTGATTAGATCATGAAGGCTCTGATCGCATCAATGAATTAATCCATTGATTGGCTTATAACTCAATGGACTATTGGGAGGTATTGGAAACTGTAAGAGGTGGGGTCTAGTTGATGGAAGTAGGCCATCGGGGCTGTGCCTTGGAAGGGCTTCTCTCTCTCCTCTCTCTCTCTCTCTCTCCCCTGGCTGCCAGGAGATGAGCAGCTTTTCTCTGCCACACCATGATCCTCTGCCTCATCACAGGCCTGAAAGCAATGGAGTCCGCTGACCATGGACTGAAACCTGAGCCAAAATAAACCTTTCCTCCCTGAAGTTGATTGTGTCAGGTAGTTTGTCACAGCTACAGAAAGTGGACTAACACAGATATTGTTATAAACAAAAGTGCTGCTGACCTAAGAGGTTAAATATCCGGCAGGTGAGGTAGAGGGCTTCCTCATTAGAAGACAAGAGTATCAGCAAGATGACTGCAACAGGAAAGAATGATGTGGGGACACAACCTTGCCTGCAGGTAAAATTAACTGTTCTGTCTCCAGGTACAATAGTGCTTTGTTAACATAGCACTTACGTGTTCAATGAATGTGTTTGTGTCTCTTTCCCACATCAAATTATGAGTTTTTAAGAATGGAAACCCCACATACAACTTTATTCAAGGCCAATAGAAGAGGGGAAAAGGGATTTCATTTCGACATTCACTTCTAAAGACCACACAAGTATAGAAAAAGGTGCAAATTCTTTTTTTTTTTTTTTTTTTTTTGCGGTACCAGGGATTGAACGCAGGGGCATTCTACCTCCGCGCTACATCCCCGGCTCTATTTTTTATACTTTATTTGAAACCGGGTCTCACGAAGTGGCAGAGGGCCTCACTAAGTAGAGAGAGAGAGACAGGGAGACAGAGAGAGAGAGAGAAAGAGAGAGAGAGAGAGAGAGCTGAGGCTGGCCACGAACCATGGTCCTCCAGTCTCCACTTCCCAAAGTACTGGGATTACAAGCGTGCGCCACCACGCCCAGCAAAAGGTGCAAATTCTAAATAACTATATTGCAGTGTAAAATTTAAAACATTAATACTGAATGATTTTTATTTAATTGCATTATGAAGGGAAAATCATGGTAATTAAATTCATGTGGAAAGGATTACCTTTTTGAAGTGTTGAGAAAGAAAAATATTTACTTTCCATAGGAAAAAATTAATTAGAAATAATGAGCATGTTAAGAAAATTAAACCATTAATGCATAATGCTTTTTAATCCACTATAGATTGATTTAATATTTAATTGTGATAATATGAAATACAATAGTTTTAAGAGATGTTTATGTGAAAGAAAATATTTAAATATCAAAGAAATCAAAGTGTAATTTTGCACCAAGCTGTTATAATCATAGGTAAAATTAACACACTCCAAAATCAAATTAAATGGTTAACTGCCTTAGTATTTAGATCTATTGATTGTGACCTTCAGTTATTTTTTAAATTTTTATTGATGCATTATAATTGTATATAATACTGAAACCTTCAGTTTTTGTCATTGCTAATTTCTTTATAGAGAAAACATGCTCCTGTTCAATTATTTGGAAAAACAACACTCATTTAGAATAGCATTAATTTTCTCATTTTATAAGAAAAAGGAAGTGATTCTGGGAAGGCTTAGCAATTTTCTGTATTTCACACGGTCGACAGAAAATCAGAAATAGAACTCTAGACTATTTAGATGAGATAGTAATGTCAACAGAGCTTTGTAAAATGCACAGAGCTATTAAGACATAAGTTCTGTACATGCTGGATGGGAACACCACGCGTTCAAATACATCTCCATTAGAATCTATTACAAAAGACTTCTCTTCCCATAGCATGACACTGCCGTTAAGATTAACGTTTATTATTATTCAGAAAAGAAAAAACAAAAGGCATATCCTTGAAGTGAAGAAAATATATTACACTTTTTTAATATGATATCTCTCTCATCAGCTTGTGATAGCTTTGGGGAGTGCTTTATATGTCCTATTGCCATTTTGAACCATTTGACTGATTTCTTCTCCCTCCAGCCCCACAACTTTACAGCCAAGATTCCTTACTCTTGTATTTCAAATTAAACAAGAGAGATAATTCCATTTTTCAGGGGAACAGAACTCAATGCCCTGCAGGATCCTGACAAGAGCTTCTCTGTGGGTCTTTTCTTGAAGACAGATCTTGACGGTAATTTGTCTGCCTGGGAACATCTCAGCCCCATTTCTTGTCTCCATCTGACATGGAGACAGAACAACGCAAACAATTTTAGGTTATTTGGATATCCAAGTGTATTACAGTGGATCCAAAGTAAATTGTGTTATTGCCACTTTGTTATAATAGAGAAGATGCTGTAAATGTGGCTGGATTTTGCTTTTAAGTTTTTAAAATTAATTGCCAGCAGCATAAATGTGCGCATCTATACTGACGCAATAGCTCTGATTTCCTTAGCAAACACTGAAGTGATCAAAACACAATTGTGCTATGAAATATTTTTCAGAGCACCATGCTGAAAGCTAAGAGTCATTAGGGATGCTCTACCACCCTACTTTCATGCCAAAGTGTTTCCATGGTTTCAAATTTTTATAATAGGCCAGAACATCATGGTAGACTCAATTCAACATAAGATATTCTCCAGTATATTCACAGTAAGCCCAACAGAAGGAGTGCGCTTCAATAGGCTAAATCTGTTCAGGTGGTTTGAGAGTCCAGCCCTACTGCTTTAGTTCATCACTAGTTCACGCTTGAGAATATTTCCCATTTATTACTCCTGAGAAAAATGGAACTGTGGCAATTGAAGGACTTCTCAATTGACATTTCTATAGATTGACAATTAAACCCAACAATATTTCACTTTTGGAGTATAGATGATCTACCTGACTTTTGATTACAAAATGGCAGAGAGAGGCCCTTGGTAACAAACTCTAAGCTAGTTTTCAACCAAAGTTCCCCACCCTTCACTGGAATTATAGTGGCACCACAGCCAGAGGTCAGGAACCTCAGACTCTCCAAGTCTCTCCATTTAGGTCCTCTGCAGTTGGTCATCAGCAGGCAGTGGAGTATAAAATCAACTGTCCATGGCAGAAGTGTCCAAATAAACTAAATGTCCTGTGCACACAACCTTTGTCATGTCGTGTCAGGTCCTGAGCTGCAAGACCTTTGTTTAGTGGGAACATCTGCGTGGCCTGAGCTCTTAAGGCTGAACTATTTCCTAACTGGGATGCTGACAGTCCTAATAAAAAATTTCCTTTAAAATGTCACCTATTAATGGACACCTACCTTGGTGCCATAATTTGGCTATTGTGAATTGTACTGCAATAAACATGGGTACGCCCATATCACTCTAGTATTCTGACTTTAATTCTTTTGGAAGGAGTGACAGAGCTGGGTCATATGGTGGTTCCATTCCTAGTCTTTTGAGGAACCTTCATACTGGTCTCTGTAGTGGTTGTACTAATTTATAATCCCACTGTATGGCATATTAACACACAATGAAATTTTACTTAACCATAAAAAATACAATAATGTCATTTGCAGGAAAATGGATGGAACTAGAGAATATTATGTTAAGTGAGATTAGCCAGTCTCAGAAAGCCTAGGGTCCTATGTTTTCTCTCATATGTGGAAGCTAGAGAGAAAATAGGAACAAAAGATACTTCAGATAAATGAGGAGAAAGACCAGTAGAATAGTGGAAGGGGGTTGGGGAAGAAAAGTAGGGAAGGGGTCAGAGAAAAGAGAATTGATAAAGAAAACAGCTCAAATAATGCTATGTCCATATATGAAGGTATCACTACCGATCTCACTATCGTGTACAGGGAGGGAGGATGAAGGCTATGGGTGGGCTGTGGAGGAAAATACACCAAGTAGTGTGTGCATGTTTGTGTGCATCACTTTGAATTTCACTATGATGTATCATTACGATGCACCAATTAAAGTATATTTTAAAAGTCACCTAAATCCCAACCTCTTACTCTTCCACAATCAGGATTCTTCATAACACTGTGTCCCTCCACAAAGGGAATACACATTTCCATGATCTAATTATTAAGTAGGACCATCCCTTCCACCCCATCATCCTCTCAGTCATGAGAGTCAGGCAGTCACCAAGGAGAAACAAACTTGTGAAGCTCTCTTAATCCTGAACCCTTTGAAAATCTCAAAGTCTAGGTCCTCTCACCAGAAAAATTCACACATGAGCACAAGTATCCAGGACACGTTAGCCCTTCTGGGATCCCAAGTGTCATGTTGGACTCCACGGTTGAGGAATGCCCAGACATAGGAAGGTCCCTAAGCACATCTGATATCAATCCCAGTGTATAAGGGAAGATACAATGAAACAAAGTAATCCAAAAAGGTCTGTAGCTTCATCCATAGCCATATGTATTAGTCAGCTTTCTGTCACTGTAACAAATGGCTGAGATAATTTATAAAGAAAAAAGGTTTATTTTGGCTTGCAATTTTGGAGGTGTTGGTCCATAATTAATTGCCTCTGTTGCTCTGGGGCCTGCATTGAGGCCACACATCATGGCAGGAGGTTGTGGCAGATCAAAGCTGCTCATTTCATGTCCAGAAAGCAAAAGAGAAGAGCAGGGAGCTGGGGTATTGCAGCTGTATCCCCTTCAGTGGCAGACTTTTCATGGCCTGAAGACCTCCTATGAGGCCCCAACTCTCAAGGGTTTTACCACCTCATAATAGCACTTCCCTGGGGAACAAACCTTTAACACATGGGACTTTGGGGGACATTTAGGACCCAAACTATAACTCCACATAATAAATATCCCCAAAACCTATCAACCTAAAAGAGCAGTAAACAAAACATGTATCATCTCATATAGTTTCTGTGGGTCAAGAAGTATTTGGGAACAGTGTGGTGAGTGGCTGGGGCCGGCTTCTCTCAGGAGCTGGCTGTCCAGGTTTCAGCCTGGGCTCAGTCATCGGAAGGCTGATGTGGTTGGTGCTTCTGCTTTTAAAGTGACTCATCTCGCAAATGGCACATTGTGCTGGCTGCTGGCAGACGCCCTCAGCTCCTTGCCTGCGGGAGCTCCACAGGGCTCTCGTGTCCCCACATAATGGCAGCTGGCTTCCCCCAGCGCCAGCGATCCAACAGAGAGCGAAGCGGAAGCCACTGTCTTTCACCACCTAGTCTCAGAAGCCACACCATCATTTCTGCAATACTCTGTTGGTTATACACTATACATGGGTGTGAATACCAGGAGGCTGGGACCACGGGAGCCATCTTGGAGCCTGGCTTCCTCTAACTGGAAACCCCCAAATACTCAGAGTGTGGCAGGAAGGAGGCCGGAA
Source organism: Glis glis (assembly GCA_004027185.1). Taxonomy (NCBI): domain Eukaryota; kingdom Metazoa; phylum Chordata; class Mammalia; order Rodentia; family Gliridae; genus Glis; species Glis glis. Next base: position 24,008 of record PVJS01004893.1, on the reverse strand, counting down.
AGTATGAAGAGCTTCTTTGGGCTTAGAGAGACCTACTTTCAAGAACTAAGTCTAGCAAATACTAAGTATGTGATCAAGCAACACTAACCCCTCTGAACTTCAGTCTTCTCATTTTTAAAACAGGAATTACAATATTATTATGCCTGTTGCGTTCACCTCTATCCATTTGTCCCTTACATTTCCTATCCTACTTCAATGATGTGTGTTCATGTGGCTAGAGCTCTGGCCAGAGGGTGTGAGGGAAAGTGACAGGTGTGATCTCCAAGCTGAGACCTTCCAAACCCATGCAGTATTCTCCTATCACATTTCCCCATGCACCAACCAAGGAGCCATGTTACAAGCATTGTAACCACAGTGTGCTGGTGCTTCCTTGGCCTGGACCGAGTAACCACAGGAGGAACTGCCTTGGAGAGTCACCTGGCACCATCATGAACTATGAGAGAAAAAGAAATCTTTATATGATTAGGCCATGGAGACTTGGGGTCAGTTTGTTACCACAGCATAACCTAGCTTATTCTAACTCATGTGCATAAAAGAATGATATTTATTTTGAGACAGGAGGATTGCAAATGTGAGGCTAGTGAGGTAACTTGGTAAGGCCCTGTTTCAAATTTTTAAAAAGGGATGGGGATGTAGATCAGTGGCATAACTCCCCTGGGTTCTAGCCCCAGTACCACAAAATAAATGCATAATAAATAAATAATAAAGGAAATAAAATACACAAAAATCTAACTACATGTGACCAGAAAGTGATTTAGGAGCTGCTTTTCCCCCATTCAAAGCTCAGTGTCCCTGGGAAGCTAAGGGATGGGGCTCATTTGGTAGTTTCAGCAAAACATCATGTTTTCTACCTAAGACATAAAAAAGCAGCTGCATACCAGAAATGATAACAGTTAAATTAAAAGATTTACCAATCCTGACAATAATTCAATGATTTTGTTTCAGGATTATTCTAAGTTAGTCATTATCTTCTTACATAGGAAGAAAATACAATCTGCCTTCTTTTTAACGTTGACAGTGAAGGCCGGTAAATGCCCCCGTATTCTCTCAGGACTTTAGTCCCACAAAGAAAACTATGCAAGATGTGCTGACCTATGTCATCTCTAAATTTAATAACATAAGTAGCTGAAGGATAAGTGGGTCCTGTAAATGAATAAGAGACAATAAAGAGAATTATTTTAAGAGAATCTAGCCATTCGTGTGCCAACAGTCACCACACTGTGTCTCAGGATTCGCTCCAGAGAGATTTCATCACAAATATGTTTTGGGCTTTCGGTGAACAAACTAGTAAACTTGTCTGTTACCTTGCTGCAAACCTAGTCATGTGTGTCTCCTCAGTGTCGGCCATGGCCCAGGTCACACAGCCTGACGCTGGCATCGACCACATGCTTTCAGTCACACAGAGGCTCCGGACAGTTTGCTGTTCTTCTGTCCCCGTCCTTCATTGAAGGGCTCCCAGCAATGGCCAACATGCCCACTGCAGCACAGAAAAAGTGGAACAGCGTGCACCTTCCTGCTCTCTCTCCTCCGCACAAGTGAGAAAATAGATTGCCTAGATCCACTCTGCGTTCCCCGCTGCAGCCGGAGATAAAGGGAAATGACAGACATGCGCTGATGAGCATACAGGTGCAGCGTCTCCAGCTCATAGCCCTCCTGCGTGGCCCTGTGCTGAGTCATGGTCATGTCACACTCGCTCCCTAATCTGTGGCCACGTGGCTCTTCACCTGCTCAAGGTTAAGCATCCCTGCCTTGGAGCCTGGGTGTGGTTCAAGACCTCCCAGGAGCCCTCAGCAACTGGTGCCTACCTGAATGCACCCATGCAGAACCGAATGCACAGCCAGATAGCAGCATTAAATGCCATGAAAGGAAAAGCAAACTATATAGAAAAATTAAAGTGTAAAAACATCATTTACGTAATAAAACTCATTAATTGTTATATATCTTATATATATTAAAAGTTATATATCTATGGAACGTGAAAATCCTTCCACTGTTATCGCTGCTTGTTATTTCTTTGTCTGAGGTCTCAGGATTCAAGTACTGAGCTACAAAGCTGCAACCCTGAATCCAAACTCCACAATTGGGTCTATTTGGTTCTGTCTCAGATTTCCCTAGCATCGAACTTTTTAACTGTAAAGTAGAAGGACAAGTCTATAGACACAGTAAAAAAAAAAAAAAGAACTATAGATAATTATGTCTTAATGTAAATTATAACAATCACAAGGCAGAAGAAGTTATTAAAGACAAAGGTTAATTTGATAAGACCTTATGTATCAAACCCCTGGATTATTTAACTTATCTAAATGGGATGGAAAATAGATTCATCATTTGCATCCTGTGTTACTCCTATAATACCCGACAGATTTATCAAAATAATAAGGAAGTACTGACATACAAATGTTTATGGTTTGGATCTTAAATGTCCCCCAAAGCTGGTGGTGCTAATGGGAGGTGGTGGAAACAAAAGAAGATGTGGCTTAGTGGAAGGAAGTTATGTCTCTGGGGATGTGCCTTTGAAAGGTATATGGAACCCGGACCCCTCCTCTCTCTGCTACCCAACCGCTCTGTGGTGAGCAGCTCTACTCCAACATGTACTCCTCACCATGATGTTCGGCCTCCCCACAGGCCCAAAAGCATTAGAGCCCGATGACCATGACCTGAAACCTCCAACACCATGAGCCAAAATCAATCTTTTCTTCTTTAAGTTACCTCAGTTATTTTGTCACAGCAATGCAAAGCTGACAAGCGCACAATTTATACATTTTGTGTTTCTTGTTTCAAATTGATAATTTATTGAGCATGTTTTGTTAGGAGAGGGTCCTAGCCTTTAAGGAACTTAAGAGCTTGGGGAAATAATATGCACAAACACACACACAATCTATCTCTATCTTTTATACTCCCTTCATGAGGAGGAGGAGGAGGAGGAGGAGGAGGAAGACGAGGAGGAAGAGGAGGAGGAAGAGGAGGAGGAGGAAAGGAGGGGAGGAGGGGGGGAGGAAGGGGGAGGAAGGAAGGAAGGAAGGAAGGAAGGAAGGAAGGAAGGAAAAGAAGGAAGGAAGGGTGTTTAACTCCTATTAATTCTAATTTGCAAATGTCTCTCGCTTGAGATCTCTCTACTACTTCTAATGCAACTACTCTATTCCTGTTATCATTGTGTATCCCATGAAATCCTGCAACAATTTCTGGTCACCTGCCTTTAGATATTCCAGGTAATTGCTGTAAGCATAGAAATTAGGTCTACCTGACTTAAAACTTCAGTCTTACTCATGTAAAACCCAGATGAGTTGATGAATAAAAACAAAACTCATAAACTGATATAAAAGGCTCTTTGGGGCTCCTCTTACCTATTTTAATCTAATCACGAACTCCAAAGGTTCTATTCTGTTTCCAGAGTACCCTTCCACCTGCCATCTCTTTACTATTTTCAAGTTACACCAGTTTCCTTCACAGACTGTGCTGCTCAGTTTTGAGAACGTTTTGGTCTAGGTTTGATCTGGTTTTTATTCCCCCTGATCCCCACCATTAAAAGGCCTTAACTCTCTTCTTGCCCAGAAAACTTCTATTCACTCAACAAAACCCAGTTTAAATTCTACCACTTCAGTAAAGCCTCCTTCAGACTACTTTTTTGGATTTAGAAGCAATCCATTGCATTGTTACAACTTTTGTGACACTGCATTAGAGTGTCAATACTATATTCTGTCTCCAGGGTACATTATAAGCTCAACATGGAAGAGATTCCATCTTATTTATTTTTACATCCCCAGCACCAAGCACAATTCTAGGCACATGGGAGATGTGAATGAATGAATGAATGAATGAATGAACACCAAGAGTTTACCGAAGGGAAAATTAAGTGTGTTATGGAATATTCAGAAATTGCCACATTACTATACATGTCAAATATAGGTAAATAAAATGTTTCTATATAACATGTTTAAATGCATGAATAAAATAGGGAATAATCATACTTCAACCCTTTCTAACTTCAGACTTTTTTAAAATATAATACACTTATGCTATCATATATTATCTTCAACATGCCCTAAGTATGTAGTTGGGAGGCCTTAGGTTCAGGATTTACTTAAGTTCTTGGGATTAGAGAAACAGGAAGACACCTTTCTATCAGGCTATTTATTGTCTGATTTTGTTTATTAGTACTAATGTATAACAATTAAATTTAATATTTCAATACATGAAGCCACTTTATGCTTTGATTTAGCATTTTCACTTATTTAAGTAGTATTTTTCTCTATGTCCCTCAAAAATAATAGTACTAAAAACTTGCCTAACATTTAACCCAGAACATTAGCATGCAGGTAGGATTGCCAGATTTAAATGAAATAAAAATTAAACTACAGGATGCTCAGTCAAATTCAAATTTCAGATAAATGATGAATTTGTTTTTGTATAACTATACCGCATGTAATATTTATGCCATACTTACACTAAAAATTTTAGTTATTTATCTGAAACTCAAATTTAAATGGATGTCCTTTATTTTATTTTATCTGGCAACTCTTCATGTAGCAGACAAGAAGATTGGCAATAAAGAGATGCTAGGAAGGTCTTGGATGACCCAAGCCACCATTTGCGGGCCAGCTTTCCTGGTTCCCCAGAGGAAATCTAGAGGCCTCGATCATCCCATATGCTCTATAGCCTTAAGGGGACCCCTTCCTACTATATAACCTTAAGGGGACCCTTTCCTACTCATTAGGACTCTCAGCAGGAAACTCATTGGTAAAAGCACAATCCTAGAACATGTCTGAGATTAGATTTTTATAAAGGAGAATAAAGATGATGTTCCCTACAGCATCACTATCAGAATTTTGTCCTTCTACTGTCTTAACAGATCTTATTTAATAATCATTTTAATCTGCCCACTAATGCTGACGATATACTACTGCAATAGAAAATTTAAGTTCATGAGCTCTTCCTATAACCCAGGGGCTACTGTGAGATCCTATAAGCATTATTACTATTAATCCTCATAATATCCTTGCAAGAGAGCATGTCATTATCTTCACTCTGCAAATAGAGAAGCTGAGGTTTAAACAAATTAGTGATTTGCTCAAGGCTACCCAAGGAGGACGGAATGCAAGAGAAACTCAAACCCAGCTCTGTCTGGCCCCAGCACTTAACTATTTACGATGATGATACATACTGACTTTTAGTAGCCAGATTCTAATTAAAGACTAAAGAAAATGCAAAAGTACTCAGAAGAGTTGATATACAGGTAGACAGTCTCAGGACAGAAAAATTTCTACAGAATAATATGTGTGTGTGTGTGTGTGTGTGTGTGTGTGGTGTCACAAAGAGTTTTCTTTAAAAATTCTTCTCTAAAATCAAAGAGTTTCATAAAACCAAACCTTCACCATTCCCCTAAGTTCGTTCAGTATATTTGACATTTCCTCCATGGTAGTTTAAAAATGCCTATACCGTAAGTTATACCAGTAAGATACAAGTAAAAACAAAAATAATTTGGCTATCCCTTCTTTGTTTCCCCAGGTCCCGGAAAATTATGATCATAATACTCTAAGATAGAGCAAAATGTTAATCTGAGTCACACCAAATAACTATTACTGCTAAAGTAAAATTTGAAAATGATTGAAGTGATTTTTATGATCAACCTTTTGGAAGTCATTCAAAAGTGCTGCAACACTACTTCAAAGAAGATAATTCAAATTTAAATGTCACTCTTCAGTGTTGTTTATCAACAGTTGAGTATTAAATTGGTAAGCTTCATTTATGTTATATAATTTAACCAGATTATAAACTAAACACTCTTACAGTTAAGTTACTATTTTAATAGATGAAATAAACACAAGACTAAGTTTGATGGTTGCTCACCTCTAGAGGAATTCAATCAGACCAGAAAGATATTTGGTGGGGATTTTGTAGAACAATGGCACTCAGTCTTGACTGCACATTGAAATCACCTAATGACCTCTGGAAAATACTGAAGCCCACAGTCTTGCCCTTAAAGAGTTTATCTAACTGGACCAGGAGGAGGTCTGAGCACTGAGGTTTTTTAAACTCCCCAAGTACTTCTAATATACAACTAATATTGATGACCTCTGCTACAGAAGGAACTCAACACTGGGTGCAAAGTTGGGCTGGACGGCACTCCAGGGCACTTCCAACTCTAAGTTTGATTTTCCGTGTGACCCTTGCTATATACTATTGCACTAAACCAAACCTGAAGTTTCTTTGGATGTGCAAATTCGGAACAAATAGTTGCCTGTGGATAATGCAACTTCCAGAAGCAGGTTAACGTCTGACTTGGAAAGGTCTAAGGGTCATGGAAAGTCATAATCAGACTGATGATCTATCTGGAAGCAGCCTGTTTCTCCAGCCTGTTCCTGTGTCTCTCACCGGCGCCTACTCCCAAATAGTCCCACTTGTCAAACATTGTCTCAAGGATCTTCTGTGCATCCTCAATGGTTTTATTGCTCACCGCTCTCTCAAAGACTTTCTGCAATTGTTCTGTGGCCAGACAAGTTAAACGTTTACCTCTAGCCCTCGATGCACATATACTAGTTAAATTTTACCTCTCAAGCTCTGCAGCAGTATCCACACCTCAAACTCCCCCGTCAAGAATGAATAAAAGCTATGGACCAGTGGGGCCCCCTGGCCTGCCTCTCTTAATCTGTTCTGGGTTCGTAACATTCTTTTCCCCTCAGGTGTGCCGCGGGACGGTCACCAACAGTTGCAGTCATGTTTTTTCCTAGATGTAGTTTCAAAGAGCAAAGAACATGCTGCTGTTATTTAAACTTGTACTTCTCCAGGTTCTGACTATATGTTGAAGAGACAATAAAATGGAATAATTCAAGCAATTCAAATATTAAAATCTACTGAGCATCTACTACCTGGACAACACTCCGCAGGTACTGAACATTCAATGAGTTAGCCAGAGCCTAGGATCCTATTGAAACTTACAATTCAATAGGCACATATGGCTGGGTGTGGTGGCTCCCGCCTGTAATCCCAGTACTTGGGAGGCTGAGGCAAGGGGATTCTAGGTTCAAGGCCAATATACCTTTACTTAGTGAAACCCTGCTTCAAAATAAAAAAATAAAAAGGCTGAGGATATAGCTCAGTGGTAGAACACCCCTGGGTTCAATCTCTAGTAACACACACACACACACACACACACACACACACACACACACAGCACATATGGTTGTAATACAAAAGTGAGGGAAATGTGTTTGAAGTCTGAGTATAAGATAGTTTACTTAAGAGATTTGTTGAGTGGTAAAGGAGTTTGCAGGCAGAAATAGTCTTTTATCAGTGTAAAAGTACAGACTTCATATGTTTCTTTGAAGAATAAATTAAAAAGTGAAATTTAACAGTTGTTAAAGGTCGTGTGTGTGTGTGTGTGTGTGTGTGTGTGTGTGTGTGTGTGTGTATGCCCAGGAGTTTTTAATTATTTAGCCTCATTAAACATTTACTGAAAGGAATTTTGTTATGTAAAACCAAACCAATCCCATCTAGAGATTTCTTCATCATGGACTAAAGTGAAATGTTCTAAAGTGACTCGAGATATATTAATAGTTTATGCAATTACAGCTAACTTCCCAATAACTTGAAGGAATTTCCCCAAAATACTAGCCTGCTAGTGAGTCGCACTCATTCCACAGGATAAAATAATATTTGAGATATGAGAAAATGTTGATTAATAAACATATCCTTGCTAAATTCTACTTTAGACAACTAAACATTTTGTTTGGTTGGTTTTGTTTAATCTAAGCAAAAACAGTCCCAAGAGGTAGAGCGATGGAACAGAACCAGAGTTAAAGGGTTGGTGAGCCAGTACATCTGCCAGTGGTTTCAGCTGACCGTACCCAAATGGAACTGGAAACACATAGTGTGATAGGAAAGGTCACTCATGCTGATAGAAAGTAATAGCCCTGCTGCCACAGTCCCACAAATGAAATCTACATTCCTGTTGACTTAGTTAATCTTCACTATTAGAGGCAGGATCGATCTAGGGGCAGGTGCTCTGCAGGAGGCAGGATTAAATGTTCTTGTGTTCCTTGTCCTCTGACTCCAGCACAGTGTACAAGTCCCAGCTGCGATCAAATCAGGGCCAGCAGATACTGGGCTACAAATAATAAAATGTGTCACCTGGAAGCATAAGACTTTGGCATATATTAATGTCTAGGAAGTCAATTCATTGACACAACTTAGAATTATTTAATGATAATGATGTAGAAGACTAGGCAAGCTTTTTTTTTGTAATGGGGATTGAACCCAGGAGTATTCCACCTCTGAGCTACACCCTCAACCCCATTTTGTTTGTTTGTTTTTTTATTTGGAAACAGGATCACACTAGGTTGATGAGAGTCTCACTACTTGCTGAGGCTGTCCTCGAACCTGTGATCCACCTGTCAAGGCAAGCCTTTATAAATGAAAATAATTCTATTGTATAAAACCTACCTTCTAAATGAAGTAAAATACTTGAAATTCAGACAATAGGACAGCTTTTATTGGAAGCTATATTTTTAAGTATTAACTTTAGTTTCTATTTTAGGATTATGGTCTTCCAAATTCCAGTAATAAAAAAAAAAACATTCACCTGAGTTTCTTCCATACGAGCTAACCAATTTTAATCTTTAGGGAAGTCAACCTCAAATCAGCAAATAAAATGTCAATAAAAGCCATCTGCCCTTTTTTTTCAATCTTGCTCCTTAAAAAGACCAACAACAGATGAAAAACTAAACACATAAAACCAAAAATCATGACCCAAAGAACAGATGTACTAACGTATCTGTTCTTTAAATTATATTATTTTTATTTATTGAGTTTGAGTCTGAACAAAATGGAAATAAAAAAAGAATGCATTAATTCTGAAGCTGTAGTATTTGGAGCCTGTCTCTCACATTGCTATCCAAATTACAAGGAATAAGTCAACTGATCCTGCCATCCATAAAAATGCCTATTGATTCATTCAATATTCCAAGGCCCTTTTCTGGGCTCTTTCCCTTTAGCTCGCTATCCCTTCTGCAGCCCTGTTCTCTCTTGTTTTCAGCTTCCAGCCACACCCTGAAGGTGCCACCATGTCATTAGGCAGCCCAGAGCTCTCTGCTGAGTAGTGTGTACAACTGCCTAGCCTGCAATGCTCTCAAGATAATTCTCCCACCCACGGCCTCTCCTGGAAAAACCCAATGCTATAGAATTCTAAACAAGTAAAGTAACTCGATAGTCAAGGAAGTACGAAATAACTTTAAATGAAACTTTAAACCCTCCAAAGTCTTATACCTCCAACTGAATCATTTATATGAAATATTCAATAGGAAATCAATTATGTAATTAGATGACTGATGTTTGGAATCAGATCATCTTCACTTGCAAGTTTCTCTAAGCTATATTTTCTCAGTACACTGGAACTGCATGTATTCCAATGGTATTCCCAAGAAAAAGATAATTATCATTGATTTAATTACATATAACTATAGTATTTTATTATAATCCATTGTCACCCCAGAGCAATAAGTACCCATCACAAGCCCAGTGGTACCAGCTGTGAGAAACATCCCCAGTGGCCTGACACCTGGAGAGAGAAGCGTGCTCCCTGAATCCAACCACCCTCTCACCCAAGTCAGGTCGCTCATTTATGGAGCACAAGGCTCTGAGAGAAGCAAATTCAAGCTAGACTTCAAATATCTAGGTTACTTTTCTCCCCCTAAGGAAAGGAAATGAATGACAGAGCCCAAAGTAGTCAAGAATAAAGGAAAGGACTACAATTTGCATGCATAATAAAAAAAACTGACAGGCAGGCTATTTGCAGTGTTGAGGTGTGAGCAGAATCACCAACAGCACAACTGGGACGGAAGTAGGTGGGGAGGAAGCTGTGCAAAGAAATCAGAAGCCCAACTGCACACGGAAGAGCTGGAAGCAGCAAATGGGATTCTTTCAAATCCAAAGGAAAAGAGGAAGAGGAACTTGCTTAGCTGAACAACTTTGTGAAGAGGTTGCTTTAAAATGTGCATTTATAACTAGGGTAAAAGCATCAGAGAATGGGAAAGACCCATAAAGTTTACCTCAAAGTTCCTGAGGTAATTATTGCTCAGTATAAGCAATTAAGGAAAGATAATAAAAATGAAGTGAAATGCATATATGATAATAGCCTGGAAAATAGTTTTGAAGATTCATTTTGGTATATCTGCATGACTAATACTCAAATCTATAAAACATATAAGAAAAGCAGAAACATAATATTATAGCACAGATATTTGACAATGTTCTTTAAAAGCTCAAGAACAATGTAAGGAAAAATGTTTACAGCCAGTCCCACTGGGAGGGGGCAAAACAAAATGTTCTAGGCTCCTGTAGGTCCCAAAGGCCTGTAAGTAAAAAACTGGTCAGGACTATGAAGTACACAGTGAGTTTCAGTGAGAGAACAAGCTCCTTCCTATGCCTCTAAATACGTCTCCAACCTTCAACCTTCACTTGGAGACATTTTTTTAAAACAAGCACAAGGATTTTTAGGGCACGGAAAACATTCTGCATGATATTACAATGGTGGGTACACCATACATTTGTCCAGATCCATTGAACATACAGCACCAAGAGCGAACTCCACTATAAACTATGGCCTCCGAGTGGTAATAACGTGTCGATGTAGGTTCATCAGTTGCAACAAAGGGATCACGCTGGTGGGGGATGTTGGTAGTGGGAGAGGCTGTGCAGGTATTGGGGCAGGGTATATGGGAAATCTGTATACCTTCTTTTCTATTTTGCTGTGAACTTTAACCTATTGTAAAAAATGAATTCCTCTAAAATAAAAATTATTCGGTAACTATGACACTAGCTTCAGATAAAGCTTTAAAATAGTATGTTAATGAATAAAAATACTAAATCTAACCCAGGTCTTTCACCAGAGAATACAGGGAAGAAACTAACATTGTTTCTGACAAAGAGGGTGGAAAGAAGTGATAAATAAATGTCTACATGGTAGGTATTGCCATCGGTGTGCCATAAATATATTCTCTTCTAATCATTACAAATATAAAAAGGAGGGATTCTCCTCTACTACCAAAACCAAAAACAAACAAAAACAATCTAGAGGTGCAGACAAATTACAACTAGGATTTCAATCTTTAACTCCTAAATTCATACATATACTGCTATTTTTATCAGTAAGAAAAATAACAGAAATAGAAAATTATTTTAGAACATATGACTATCAACAGTAAATATCAAAGGAAGACAAGAAAAATATAGAAGCATTTATGGGCCTTCAGGCAGGGCCACACAAAACTAGCCCATCTAGATCAGAGTGAGGACCTTTGGGCCAGCGTAAGATAAAAGAGGACATAGCATCTAGCTAGGATATGCTAGCCCAAAAGACCCATCTGAAATCTGGAGGAGGACACAGACTAAGATTTTTTATTTGATCTGGGGGACATTTTCTGTTAAAGGGAAATACCTAGGCAAATCAAAATTCAGATTTAGCAAACCCTCTATTATACTTGTATTTAGAACTCTACCATAAGATTAGGTTGGAGATATCTAAATCAATGAAAATATCATCATGATTTTCAAAGAAATCAAACATACTCTAAATGTATTCATTGGCAAATCCACTATATGTCATGAAGTATGGAGATAAAGAAATAGCAGAGAAGTCACTCCACTTGATGTACCTGTACACCAGGGTAAAGTAGATTCACACACACACACACACACACACACACACACACACACCCCTACATATACCTACATGTACATACACACAGAATATAAAGGTCAAGCATTAACTGTGTGTTTCTGGATACTAAATGTGCGTATAGAACAAAGAAAAAAGGCATGCTACCATGCCAGCATGTTCACGTTAATAATCCTACTCTGTTCAAAAGTTTAGGAGACAACTTGATTACTTTCCTAAGAAGTAAACAAGTTAGAACAATGAAACAAAATTCATCAAATATAATGATACTCTTCTCTGGCAATGTAATTGAAAAGAAATTTTTTTGATACCGTAAAACAGTAAGTGTACCTTGGAGAGAAAAATTGCCATGTTCCTTAGAAAATAAAACAAATATCCTCCAAAGTTTTCACTGGTAATCCAGCGAGGCCCCTTCCAGTCTCATCCATGCCTCCTGACACTCATCTTCCCTTCTGAGTACCTCACTAACGGTGGCTTCAGAAGGAGAGTCTTGGCACTGCTCTGAATTTAATACTCTGGCTCAAACACAGGTAAATGTCCCTTCTCTTAATTCCCCAGAGAAGGCCCAGGCAATGCTGTAATATTTAAATAAAAAAGCAATTAAATATTTGCATGTAATACAAAGAAAATAACATAGAATGTCATGGAACTGAATAATCTACCATACAGTTTACTTCTCTCCAATTTAAAATTCAGTATAGGAATGCCTCCTGACTCAGCGCCCAACCTGCCCCTAATGCCCAATTATATCCAGCAACTTCAATATACAAACCCGAAGGACATATGAAAGAGAGGATGAAGGTCCTTTTCCTATCTAGGTAACCCCCACTTTCAGGGTTCAAGTTCATGTCTACATCTTTCCTCAGATGATTGACTCTAAGACTCCACCTGCTTTGGGAAAGGTTCTACCTATTTATAATAACAGGGTTTTAATCTCCTGGGTAATAGAGTGATTTTTCTTTTAATAAGGCATAGTAAACTGTAGCAGACAGGTTGTTCCATTACAACTTTAGATGACATTCATATCAAGGAGTGTTTAAGTTTTGCATGAGATGTTTAATAAATGAATTAGAATTCATTTAAATAAAAGAAGTATAATTTACATCTCACAGTGAATCCTGACGTTCATTGCATTACCTTTTAAACTAAGTAGACAAATTAAATGTAAATACAGTATCATGTTGTCAGTATATGAATGAAATGCGCATGTCTTAAAAAATAAACACAGATAAGAAGAGGCAGAGTAATTTTGAATCAAAGATATAGATATAAAAATGTTCATTCTGTGTTCAGTCTATATACAAATAGTCTGGTTGCTCTTGTCTCAACGTTGGTGTTCTCTCAAAACTCATATGTTGAACCCTAAACCCCAATATAACAGTACTACTTTAGGAAGTAATTAGGCCAGGAGGGCTCTGTCCCAGGAAGATTAGTACACTTATAAAAGAGACTTCAGAGAGCTTGTTCTTCCCTTCCACCAGGTGAGGATGCAGCAAGAAGGCACCATCTCTGGGTCAGAGAGAGAGTCTTCAGACATTGAATCCCCTGGTAACTTGATGTGGGACCTTCTAGCTTCCAGAACTATGGGAAATAAATTTCCACTGCTCATAAATACCTAGTCTGAGGCATTTTATTGAAGTACCTTCAATGGTATTAGATATGTTCTATTTTAATTTCTCAAAAGTGTTTACACATTGTGTAAGAGTATTAATTTTTATAAAGCTCTTATAAACTCAGCTACAATAAAAGCATGCATGCATTGTTACAAAAAAATTTTTCACCGTGTCCCTACCTATATCATGTAATATTTGACGATTTGTTTAAAATATCAAGACATTGTTAGATCATGCTTTGGTAAAACAAATTAAAATTAGTGAAGTGGTCATTGGGTTATATATTAATTCAAAAGGAGATTTCTCTGTGTCGACAAATTTTCAAATTTTCTTTGAACAATTGGACATCTACATACAAAAGAATAAAGTTGGACCATATACAAACATTAGCTCAAAATGGATCATAGACCTGAATGCAGAGGCTAAAACTCTCAGAATATTTAGGACTAAGTCTTTATGATCTTGGGTTAAGAAATGGTTTCTTAGATGTAGTACCAAATACATGAGTGACAAAAAAAAAAACAGAGAAAGTGAACTTCAACAAATTAAAAGCTTTGTGTTTTAAAGGATGTCATCAAGAAAATGAACAGATAACAGAATGGAAGAAAATACTTTTAAATCATTGACTTGATAAGAGACTTGTATCCAGAATATATGAAGAACTTTTACAATTCAAAAAGAAAAGGACAAGTAACTCAATTTAAAATGGGCAAAGAATTTGAGTAGGTAGTTCTCCAAAGAAGATAAACAAATAGTCATTGAGAATTTGAAAAGGTACTCCATATCATTAGTCACTAGGGAAATGCAAATCAAAAACACAGTAACAACATACCAATGCACAGCCACTAGAATGACTGCATTCAGAAAGTCAGGTAATAACAAGTGTTGGTAAAGATGTGGAGAAACTGGAACCCTCACACATTGTTGCAGACAATGTAAAATGGTATACTTCTTTGATAAAGAGCTTAGTGGTCCCTCAAATTGTCAAACAGAAAAAAAAAAGTCAAACATAGAATTATCATTTGACCCAGAAATTCCACTGCTAGTTTTATACCCAAGAATACCGAAACATATAGCCACACAAAAATTTACACACAAATATTCATAGCAGCATTATTTATAGTGGAAAAATGGAAACAATCCAAAAGCCCATCAACTGAAGAACATATAAACAAAATGTGATATATCTGTACAGTGGAACACTATTCTATAATACAACAGGGTGGAGATTTATGCATGTTGCAACATGGATGACCTTTGAAAATAATTTGCTACATAAAAGAACCCACACAGTCTATGATTTAATATATCTGAAATATCCAGATTTATATACAAATCCATACAGACAGAAAGTAAGTTAGTGGAGGCCAGGATATGGGAGAGGGGAATATGGAAAGTGACTATTGCTAGGTATGCAGTTTCCTTAAAAATTTATAAAAATGTTCTAAAATTAGATGGTAGTTACACAAATATGTGAATATACAATGGTTACACAACTATGTGAACATAAAAAAACTATGAAATCATATACTTTAAAATGGTAATTTTATAGTATATGAATTATATCTCAATATAGCTGTTAAAATGGGGTTTATAATTCATCATCTGGGTTTAAGAAATACAATAAATTATGCAAATGTTACAATTGAGCCATAAATTATTTTAGATTTCTTATATAACAGGAAATGTTCTTTAACTTTTTCTTAGTATCCATTGAATAAATATGCTTATTTGTAGCCAATTAAGGATAGTTAGAACAAAAAATGTGCAGACTTGAAAGGCATTGTCAGCCTTGTGGAACAATAAATCAATTTCTAGTCATAACCCATTTTACAGCTATTACTTCACAGTATACTTTTCAACTTAAAAATGTACCCAACAGCCATAGTATGGATCCAAAAAGTACAGGTGGTAAAGACTTAGTCCCTGGGGTAGTGCTACTGGGAGGTGGTGGAGCTTTTAAGAGGAGGGGTCTAAGGGAAGGAAGGTCTTTAGGTCACTGGAAGTGTAGCCTTAAATGGGATGGTAAGACCCCATCCCCTCCTCTTCCTCTTTTTTTTTTTTTTTTCCTTTTTTCACTTCCTGGCCAAGAAGTGTGTGGCTTTGCTCTACCATGTGCTTCTGCCATAGCGTGCTGCCTCACAGGCCCAAAGGCATTGGGGCCAATTGATCGTGGGCTGGAACTCCCAAATCTGTAAGCCAAATGTACCTTTTCTCTTTATAAGCCAATTCTCTCAGGTATTTGTTACAGTGACAGAAAGCTGACTCACACATCAATTTATCACCAAATGCTACCCAAGGTCAGCCACAGCCTCTTCATCCTGTGTGGAATACTCTAGTCCAAATCGATCCCTAATTTGATCTAGTAAGTAGGATCTCGTGACATGGGAGGAAAGGGAAGGAGGGGGAGGGAAGGAGGATGGACCAGTTTATTCCTTCATCTCTACCAATACCACTTCTTTATCTCCAGGACTAACCATCCACAGCAACCCATCTATCTTCATCCAACCTTCCTGCTCTCTAATCCCCCTAGAAAGACTAAGATCCTGTCTTATTTATGTATCATCCATGGGGCCAATCACACTGTCAGATGTTGAATCAACTATGAGAAATGGAATATCATGCATTAAAATTGTTACAAAAAATATTTTTTGAAAAGGGAACCAATCCTCAGATGTTAAAATCTAAAATACCGGTTCTCAGTCATGGTGTTCCATCTTTCCTAAGTCATTTTCTGCTGCACGATATTTCTCAAGTAATTTGTTAACCATGAAAACATTCCAATGTATGCCAACATATACTTTTTTATATAACTAAAATATATTCCAGGATGTTCTAATAATAATTTTGACTTTATTTCTAGTGTAATTTCTTAAGATTAGAGAAAGGAGAAATTTAGAACTCGTAGGCAGGAAAAGTTATTTACAGAAGTGCATTTGAAATGAGAATATTATCTATCAAGTGTGGCAAATAAAATGGTTGGAAAAATCTGTCTATTGTATTGCATGAAGAAGGACTACTAGAGTATATTTTGGTGGTACAGAGGATAAATTTTTATGTGTGATACTGGGGCATCCTACCTTGGAGCTACATCCCTGGCCCTCTTTATTTTTTGTTTTTGAAACAGGGTTTCACTGTTACTGAGGCTGTCCTTGAAACTGCAATCCTTCTGTCTCGCCTCACAAGAACTGGGATTACAGGTGTGCGCCCTAACTCCCAGCTGGATAATTATTTTTGATAAGGTACAATTCGGATTTCACATATCATGTCTGCTAGAAAGCAAATCAACTCAAATTCTTACTCTTCAGTTCTAAGTCCTGGCATTTATCATATTCTCTTATGCTCTGTGGCTTGAGTATGCTGTTTTCTCTTTCTTAAAAGGCCACCCAGTGCTGTTCCCACCTGGCTAACTCCTACATTTCTCCAGGACCTTTTCAGAAAGGCTTACTATGGCCCTCCTCTTAGGCCCTATAATCCCAGAGTCACAGAATCCAAAGTTACCTATGTGATATTACTGTGCCTACAATATTAATTGGAAAAAATAGTTAAATGTTACACTTGCAGATACCACAAGTCCACACATTTTTGTCTGTTTTATTAAAGCATCACTTCTAATCGAATTGGAGATCAGCCTCCAAAGTGATCGTAAGGTGATTAGTTTTAAGGGTGGCTTGGAATCAAGGTTGTTATCTTCTCCTATCAAGTAAAGCATCTCAAGTAAAACTTATCAAGTAAAGAATCTAAAGTAAAACTAAATCCAAAATAAATTAAAAACAATGAGGACAGCATCAAACCAAGGTGTTTCATATTTTGTTTCATAAAAATGATTAATGAGATATGGAACAGTCATGGCACTTTTTAGAAGATTATGATGTAAAAAAATCAGCAACTGTTAAGTATGTGTAACCACATACAATGGGAATCAATGACACGGGATATCTTAAAACCCCTGCAAGAGCCAACAGAAGTTGTTCAGTGTTTTCCATTTACTCTCAGTGAATTTTTAAATAGATTAAAGAGCTACTGACTACAGATTTTGCTTTCATGTCTTATTTTCTGCTTTTTATCTAATACCATTTGGTATATAGGAGAAATCATGGTAGCAGACAACACTGAAACCTGTAGAAGAAACTATAGCATCACTTAAATATATCAGATATTTGGAGATTCCAACTTTTACTTCTGAGTTATCTGTGTGGCCTACTTATTTGTGAGAAGTTTAAAGTGTTGCTTATACTGTACCAACCCATAAACATTAACTAGTGCTAACTAGTAAACTTGATACAGGAAATAGACATAAGAATGTCCTGTTCAGTCATTACATCCTACGCTGCAGATCTCTGCATCTAAATTTTATCTCAACAAAAGCTACCTGGCAGCCGTGAATTGATTGGTGTGGATATTAAATATCATGTTTTAGTTTCAAACTCATAAATTTAAAACTACAAAATATTAATTATTCTTGTACTAAACCTACTTCTGAGCTTTTTCTTTCTGCTTGCACATTACCATTTATCTGAACCTTTCCTCAATGGCTCTCTTGGGTGAAAGATTCTAATGGCCAACAGATGGGGTAAGAACACAAACATTCAAGAATTAGCCACAAGCTAGACATCTAGTACACAGCCATACCCATGAATATATTCAGCATGATTAGTGTTTAAGCTCTCTTAAAATTGGAAAAGCTCAAACCACAATTTAACCTGTAAGATACTCTGTTAAAGCAGTATTTCACTATTTAACAGCTCAAAATATGGACATTTTGGCACAATGTTGTAATATAGCAATTGGGAAATAAATACAATGTATATTATCTGAAAATCACATCTGCCATATTTTGGAGTTCCTTGTACCTGTAGTGGTATTTTTATTAGCAGTACCAACTTTTATCAGTTTCCTTACTCTTCTTGTAATTCTACAGTGGAGAGAGATGAGAATACCCCAAACAAATTGTACAATAATATTTTCAAGTATTTCTACCAATTATAAATTTTCAATGACACAAGAAAGGAATGGTCAAAAGTTTGTCTCCATTAATACTGTCACACTGAAATGAAAAGCATTTTAGGCAAAAGGCGTAATCAAGATGCACAGATGATGCCTCCTGTTGCTTTAGAAGACAAAAAATAAAAGAATAGAGTTATAAGTCAGAGAATATGAGCTGAATGATCCTAACTTCATCCCTCAGACTCTCACAAATACAAGTTAGTGGGCACCAGTGAGACTGGGCGGGATAGCGCATGCACATCCATACGACACAGGAGGACCATGATTCTGAAGTGGGATCTTTCTATGCAAAGGGTAATCATTTCACTTTTTTATTCAAAGATATACGAGTGCAAAACATTCAGCAGCATTCAGACCCTTGGTATCTGCAGCTGTCTGTTGCCTTTACCCTAATTTTCAAAAAGTTTGAATAAACCACTCACCCACTGAAATGAGAGAATTCAGGTCTAAACTGCCAGTGTTCTCCCACCACAGTGTGTCCACTACTGCCATCACCACCTCCAGTGAACTCCTTCCCCTTCTTGTATGAATTATGCTTGTGGCCCTATAAATATCAGTCTTGGGAAAATACGATCTCTAAATAAGGTTCCTATCTCTAAATCAAAGAAATGACAACTAATGATTATAAGGAATTGTTAGTTACATTTTCAGAAAGTTTGAATAGCCATTAATAACTCAATTGCTTTTTTTATCCTTTTGCTGATACACTGTAATAAAACATCTTGGTGAGATTCAAATTCATACAGAGACACACACACAGGTCTTGGTATGATTCCCTTCAGGTCACACCCAGCTACCTCCCCTTCCCCACACATACCAGCTAGATTGGTAGTGATACCTTCGTACATGGACACAGCTGAATCTGAACTATTTCATTCATTAGATCTTCCCTTTCCCCTCCCACCTCTCTCTGCCTATCTCCTCCCACTATCCTACTGGCCACTCTCCTCAATTACCTAAAGTCTCCTATGTTTCCAATTTTCTCTCTAGCTTCCACGTGTGAGAGAAAATGTTCTACCCTTCACTTTCTGGAACTGAGTGATCTTACCTAGCATCAACTGCTCCGGTTTTAATAAAAGTTATCTTCCTTAAAATATCATTTTATAGACTTTGTGGCATTCTTAAGCATTAAAATATTTAGGATGCAGATACTGACCCCCTAAAACATAATTCAAATTTTCTAACAGAAAAGAGTAGAAAGCCAAGATTCATTTCCAAAAGCTGCACTTGAAGCCAACTGGCCCTCAATGCATGTCTCTACTAAGCAGTGATCAACAAGGGTCGCTGAAACATAGGACCGCTGCTGGGGCTAAAGTAGGACCTTGGTCTTCCTGCAGAAAAAAAAATGCTGTCCAAGTTGATGAAGAGTTGCCTGTATCAAAATCAGCTGTGATATTTTTGGTCCTTCCCAGTTGTGGAGTTTCACTAGAAAACATCTGGCAAGGAAATAAATCGCTGCCCAAAAGAGTGCAAAAGTACCACACACTACAACCTGAAGAAAGTATCAAAAACCATTTTCTCCTTAAGTAAGAAAGCCACCAGAGCTAGAAAACTAACCTCAAATTATACAAGAAAATAGATAACATATGCTCATTCACCTATCACCTACATGTAACTATCAAGGACATAAATGTTACTACTGGCCATATTTTCCTGTCTCACATTCTCCGCAAATCGTCTATGACATCAAAGAACAGATTGAGGCCACCTTCCTGTGAGCTTCCACAGTGATCAGCATGACTTTTGTGCCTCGAAGTTACACCTTTTACTTCACTCATCCTTTTAGGCCAGAGGAAGCGGTATCCTTCTTGGTCCATATCTTGATGAAGGCCTTTGATTTATCCATTCCTGATTACTGAGAAACTTTTCTCCTGCTCATATTACACACCCAGAATCATCCTTCCACTCAAGCTCCTGTTCCCATCTGCAACCGACAGAAGGACTTTCGTTTGATTGCTTTCTCATGACACAAATCCCTCCTTCCTCCCAATACCACCCCTCCACGTGATCAGCTACATCAGTTACACTTTCTGACTATAAAATTGTAATTCTCAATCATCTCACTCCCCCCTTTTGGAAACATTCTCTAGTTAGGCTAATTTTTACACCTCTAGTTCAACTCCTTTGCCAGACTTTCAGATGCCAAAATATGATTCCACTAATCCTCAAAAATATGATTCCATTAACTTTCTCACAAACCCCAATCATGTACCTCTCACTTTATCCATAAATAATTCTGGCCTTTGACTTTCACACACATTACATATTCCCCTGGCCAAGAATATTCTTCTCTCTCCTGCCAACTGAAACATGCATTCAAGGGTCACTTCAGGTCACACTCCTCTAAAAGATTTCCCTTTCTTCTCCTTTCATCCTAGATGGGACTTCTGGCAGAACTCATATCTAGTATTCTCTGTACATTTAGCTGAAGGACTTATGGGTCAAGGACTAAATCCTTACAGAATATGTTAAGTCTCAGTCATGTATGACATTTGACATTTTTGTTACTTAGATAGGTTTATCATATAGGATTGTGTATTTAGTTAATAAATGCTGATAGGTTTATCATAAAGAATCATATATTGTCTATCTTCTCAAAACCTCAAAATTATTTTAAGGATAATTTCCAAATAGTGGATATTTCTCTAGACTAAGTGCATTATTGGGGCATTAAGAAGAGCACAGCAGTATGAAGAGACAGAGAGGGAAGAAAGAGTGGCATTAGAAGTAGGTTGGAATGACCATTTACCCATGGCATTTCCTCATGTCTTGTAATGGCTTTTGTACCAGAATATCTTTGCAAGGATATTTGCATAGTAAACAGCCTTGGATTCTAGGGATAGTGCCTCCCTCCAGATTAAAGGATTTATATATTTCCTGAAAACCTAATGTTTCCCTGCAGAGTGAAGATTAGGCAGCTTTACTAGAAGCCCCTTTAGAAGTGTGGAAATTTCATAAACCTAAAGTTCCTTGGCTGTGACACAAATCAACTATGAACAAACATCTACTGGGTCACTCCTGGATATTGCCCCTGAAGGATCAGGTGACAAGGGTGAATGATAGAATGTGAAGCTCACACTGCCTGCTACACCCTGAGTCAGAAAGTCCTTCTTCTCAGACCCAGGGGTCTCCTGTCTCCTGTCTTCTAGCAGCTTCTATGTAACTGAGGCAGGCAAGTAAGCTCTGCAAACTGCAGCCCCTGACAACCTGCTAACTAAAAGCCAGTCTGTGCAATGAGGAGATTCCAGTTTACAGAATAAAACAGAAGCTACCACATCAGTTCTACAATGTACAATGACATGGGCGAATCTCAAAAACAATATGTTGATTGAAAGAAGCAAACTCAAAAGTTGGAGGATTTCATGACTTAATGGCATGAAGTTCTATAACCTAAACTAAAGCAAGATATCAGAATGGCAGTTGCTTCTTAGACCATGTGTAGAAACTGGAAATGGAGAGAAGTTACTGGGATGATGGGAATGATCTTGATTGGGCTTCCAGTTACAATGATGCCCACAATTGTCAAAACACATCAAGCTGTAAAGAACTGTGAATTTTAATGTATGGAAATCATTTCTCATGAGAAAGCATT
The DNA here is from genome assembly GCA_004027185.1 of Glis glis. Classification (NCBI taxonomy): domain Eukaryota; kingdom Metazoa; phylum Chordata; class Mammalia; order Rodentia; family Gliridae; genus Glis; species Glis glis. The sequence goes on along the minus strand of PVJS01004893.1, from coordinate 2,125 downwards.
AAGTATTCTCCATATCTCAACACTGAATGTAATGCTCTCCCTTTTAGTTTTAGGTCAAAATGATTCACAGAAACACAAAGACAAATGTTGATCAATTACATTCATGCTGTTAAATAACCTTTTTAAAGAGGCAGCTATGATGTAGGGATGTAAGAATATGTATTCTTGGAGTAAGAGCACTTGGATATATATCTAGATCCTTCACTTACTGGGTAGAGAGTCTCAGAAAAACTTCCTTAATCTTTTCATGCTTGGGATTCATAATTTTAACAGAAGTATAACAGAAGTTCCTCCCTATAGTTTTGAAAACTAAATTAGGCAAATAAGTAGAGTGCCTAGCGCATAGAAAGCATTCTCTAAAGAGTAATTATGATTATTACTAACTTATAGCATGTGATATAGAATAACAGGCTTCAAATAATTCAGGATTTAATGCAAAGGAGTAATATACTTTTAAAAATCTAGTAAGTTAAATGTTCATTCATAAGAAAGAAAATTGGGTGACATATCATAATAACCCCAAATCATTTGATTATATAATCTAATAAAGCAATAGAGCCACATCATAGTTATTTTACATATTATTAAGTACAGAAAGAAAATATAAGTCAAGCGAATGCCACTTTGGGTAAACAGATATGTCCATTTACTTTCTGACCACTACACTGTTACTTTATTTTTTTGCCTGTTTCTCCAGTGTAATACATGTAAAAGTTGAAATTTCAATTGAGTACTAACCCTGACCTTTCCGGAAGAATAAATTCATGACAAAACTTTTGAAAGATATGACAAGAGGAAACGCGTGAAAGGATGACATGTCGAGTAGAATATAAATTCAAGGAAAATGAGACGAAGGGGTGGATTCTCAGGGATGGAAAAGCACTGTGCTCTAGCAGAGGGCAGAGGGTCACACAGAGTTGACCAGACCTCACGGCTCTGCATTTCAGGCCACGCTCTATCTGTGGCACATATGCCCCTAGGGGGTATCTCCACACAAAGGGATGTGTGTCACAGATATACCAGAACCACCTCGGCACTGTGCCATTAAAATTATTCTCAATGTTTTTAAAAGAAAATGTAATTAGGAAAGATAAAATAATGAACAATAATGACACAGAGCTTTTACGCAATGCTATGGTTTGCCCCCTCAGAAACTCCTGTTGGAATCTCATTGCACTGCAGCAGTGCTGGGAGATAGGGCCTTGGAGAGGTGACAGGTCATGAAGGCTCATTAACCGGTGATCTATCAAGGGAATGGCTTTGTTATAAAGGTGAGCTTTCTCTGGCTAGCTTTCTGTCTCAGCATAGGATACCCTCTGCCATGTTATGATGCAGGAAGAAAGTTCTCACGAGAACCCAGCAGGTGCCAGCACTTCGTTCTTGGACTTACCAGCCTCCAGAACCATGAGTTAAATCAACCTCTACTTGTTATTAGTTACCTGGCCACAGATATTGCTATAGCAACAGAAAGTAGAATAAGATACCCCGCATCAAATGTTACTGCATCATAAAAACATTTCTCACGTTTAGTGTCCATTCATTAAATGTATTTCCTACATTATTACACAATGTATGCATGTATAGAAACATCATGTGATAGCCCACTAATGTGTAAAATTTTAATGTTTTTGTGTGTCAGCTAAGTAAAAAAAGTTAAAGTATTCCCCATACTTCATATCCATTATTATATGTTTGAGATATAAGGAATTTTATTTTGCTTAATTATCAGGTGAATGGAAACTATTTTAATATCAAAAAATTAAGTTAATGAAAAATATAAAGACCTAGGAATCAAGACATTTAATAACAAAGAAGAAATCTGAGCATATTGGATTACTGCTTTCAATCTGTCCCAGTAGAAAAACATTGAAGCAGAATGATGGTGACTACTGAGTGTTTAATTAAGAAACTGACTCAGGTCTCCTAGCAAACGGGGCCCTTTCTTTGCTTAAGAATTACAACACCTGCTACACAACAGTAACACAAACTAAAAAGGATAAGTTTCAGATTTTAAGTGGTTATTTTAAAAAACACACACACAATTAAGGGATATTATTATTGTTTTAGTCTCTAGGTCTTCTTATTTTCACTTTTTTTAGTTTTTTTTTTTTTTTTTTTTTTTTTT
>PVJS01004892.1:0-66796 GCA_004027185.1 Glis glis | reverse complement strand
TGGATTACAAAACTATGGGATATGTACACAATGGAATTTTATGCAGCCATAAAGAAGAACAAAATTACATCATTTACAGGGATATGGAAGGAACTGGAGAACATTATGCTAAATGAGATTAGTCAGTCACAAAGAGTGAAACGTTGGATGTTCTCCCTAATATGTGGAAGCTAGATAGAAGGGGACTTAGAAGGGACTCGAGACAAAAGGAGAAAACTTTAGATGAGCAACAAGGGGACCTAACTGAGGGAGATGGGAGGGGGGAAGAGGGAAACCCACTAATGCACACAATGTATATACACAAATTTATCAGAGTCAATCACTATGCTGAGCATGAAAAGGAGGGAAGGGGGAGGGAATAGGGTAGAATTTGAGGGAGGACTAAATGAGCAATGTGGGCATGCATGCTTTCTGATACCTTGACACTTATCAAAATGTATAACTACAATGCACCAATAAATGAGTATATTTAAAAAACAATAAAAATATAATAAAAAAATAAAAAAGTCCACTAAAATTTTAAGTCAAAATTATTAATTCTCACTAACCTTTTTAAAAATTATTTTAGATGCTACACACATACAAAAAAATCCCTTTTCTTATCTCTGCATCTGTGTCATATCCTAGAATATATCTAACAACTTTAAAACATTTTTTTCTTTCTGTTGAACTGATATTTCTGGATTTGAGTTGAATGGGGACATGTATAGGCAAAATCTGCTAGTAAATGAAGTCAGCAAGGGGTCCTTCCAGGCAATCATTGTGTGTTCCTATTTATAATGGCATTGGGTGAAATTAACAAGTAACTTGACTTGTCATGAGTGTAGGAAAGGCAGCTTTAGAGCATAGAGAACAGTAAGGTTTAGGTGTGGACTAGATTTGCTTTAAAGCATTGAATGACAGAGAAGTTGGGTGCTTTTATGTTATGTTAGAAATGGTTAGTGGTTTCGCTGGGGCAAGGGCAACTATACTGAACTCTGTCCAGGATCTACAATAACCAGGAAGCCTTGGCAGGAATTGTACAAATCCAGGGCTCACTGTTATGGTGCTGCTGTGAGTTCTTCTGTTGGTGGTAGCTTGCCATTCATGAAGGATGCTTAGCCTCTGTCATGTCATCTAATGTGTGCTTGGCCATAGTTAGTGTAGTGTGAAAAAGAGGAAGCTTTCCAGGAGTGTTAGAGATGAATCCCTTGATCTCTCTGGCTTATTGGTAATCCACCGTGATGTATGCAGCCACCCCTGTTCTACACTGTGAAATCCCTGTATTATTGAATAGAAGAGAGAATGTGCACATGAGGGGCAAGGAGAGGAGGAAGGTTACCAAGTTTTGTTCAAGAAAAACATTGGTTCGTGTGGAATGAAGCTAACTGTGCTGTTTCATAGTCGTGGGTCTTTCAGACTGCTTTCAGAACCAGAACACAGCAATGAGGGCAAGACAGGAGAGGTTCCTAGAGAGTGTGCATGCTGTGAGCTGTGTATTCAGATGCCAGTGAAGTCTGTGCACATTTCCAATACTTTATTGTATAATTGCCATAGTCCCCAGAAAGCTAGCCACAGGTACGTCTGCTGCTGCCTTGGTCTGTTTACTATACGCGGTGATTTGTTGAGACGGCATGTTCACTAGCTGTAAGGACGCTTACTGGCAAGTCCACTGCCATAACCATCTAATTGAATCATGTACCCATAATGGGACTTTTAGGTGTAGCTGCTTAAAATTGATATTTAACCAGAAAGTTTGAGGAAAACCAAGTCTATCCTTGTAAATATATTATTTGTATTAAAAAATGAAGAGCCAGGTGTCATGGTTCACCCCTGTAATCCTCATAATTGGGAGGCTGAGACAGGAGAATCACAGATTTGAGTCCAGCCTCAGCAACTTAGTGAGACCCTGTTTCAGAATAAAAAATGTAGAGGACTGGGGGTGTACCTCGGAGGTAGAATTACCCTATGATCAATCCCAAGTACCAGATTAATTAATTAATTAATAAGTAGAAGAAATAGAAACTTAAAAGATCAAGAAGAGGCTTCTTGAAATTCTGCAGCTATTTTAGCTGCAGTTCTACAGTTTTATATTAGTTAAAATTCTCCATCTCAGTCTCTGTTAGTTTCACTCATATTTCAAGTACAGAATTCCAAAAAGTACAGCGGAAAGTGCTAATTGGTATATATTATGCTTTATTTTCTTAAGGATACTAAAATGTGTATTTTCAGGATTTCTTCCTTTCCTTTGCGACTTAAAAACATTAGGTCAAAAAAACTGGGATAGATTCTCATCAAATAGGTCTTTTTATCTATTAATAAGATGCTTCCTCTTGTTTGTAAGAGTTCATGAGATTTTTTTTTTTTTTTTAGCTTCTACAAATCTCCCAAGAGAGATAGTTGTAGTCTCATGATTGTCGTGTGAGTCTCACTTTACAATGAAATGTTTTGGATTATTTGGGCCTTGAGGGAAGAGCTCACTGTCATGAACAGTTATGATTCATAGTTCATGTCTTTGTTTTTTTCTTCTCTTTCCCTTTTTTTTGGGAAAGGTAGTTCTGTTTGCTAGTGGACCAACCATTAGTTTTGAGAATGTTTGGTTTGGCTTTTTGTTTTAATTACAGTCTATATAATTAGTTCTCAGCATGTTGAGGTAAAAGAGAATTGCAGCAGCAAGCTCCCAATTTCTTCATCTCATTAGGTTTTTAACACGATTATTAGTATCATAATCAGCTATGATGTTTTCTGTTGCAGGTTTTCACATTCTCTGATTTGCAGGGTGTCTTGATTGGCTAATTTAGGCAAATTATTTTGATTGTCTTGATGATGGTTGGCTGATTAGAACACAGCAGGGGTATAATTTCTTCCTGAGAAATGTTGCATTCTTTTGTTTTTTGGTACCAGAACACTAAGAGGGTTTTTCTTTGTGTACATTCAATTATGATATTTGCCCATAACACTAGTAGAATGCCTGGAAAGCAATTACATTAGTGATAGAATAAGCATGAATGCTGTTAGTGGAAAAATTGGCAGCATGAAGACGATGTGAGATGAAGGAATTAGTTAAAACCATAGGATCGGACTTTTGGATTTCTTTTCTTTGTTTCCTGTGAGTCTGGGGTTTTTCTGAGTGGCTTTCTAATAAAAGTCTTCAGACTTCTGTTTTCCCAAAGACTTGCTTGACAGTCCTGCTTTCCCATTGCACAGAAGTTCTTGCCACCTCCTGTTCTGAATGTTCAATATTTATATTAAGGATTTTACTAAAAGTTTACTCAGAAACTTTTTTAAAAAAATTTCCTTATATCATCTCATGTTGTCTTTTCTTAACTAATAAAAATGATTTTTATTTATTTATTTATTTTTGTGGCACTAGGGGTGGAGCCCAGGGGCCTTCTACCACCGAGGTGTACCCCCAGACCTATTTTATTTTTTATTTGGAATCAGGGTCTCACTAAGTTGCAGAGGGCCTCACTAAGTAGCTGAGGTCGGTTGTGAACCTGAAATCCTTCTGTCTCAGCCTCCCAAGTACTGGGATTACAAGTGTGCACCACCATGCCCAGCTGAAAGTGATTTTTTAAATTATTGGTTGTTACTCAGTTTTGTCACCTACAGATAGTTCATTCCCCACCAAGAATTAGTCTCTTTCAGTATTTGTAAAAAAGGAATTTCCATTCAAATTGTTTGCTTTTCATGCCTGCTAGTTACTACAAATTTTCTTAATTGGTTTAGTGGGAAAGAAAGCATTTTTGGTTACTATTGTTTTGTTTTTTAAGGAAAATTGTTTTGTTTTTGAAGGAAAATGGTACAGTGTGTACATGGTTGAATAAATAGTATACTAAATAAATGTTTTAATTAGTTAGCTATTAATAGCTCAGACAGAATAGAAATGTATATGATTAAAAATTGTATTATTACTTTCCGAGAGTTTATAGAAAGATTTTTTTTCCTTCCCTTTTGACATGTGTTACTTTTTAGGTAATACTTTAAAAGCTAGACTTCTAGAATAAAACCAAAACTAGATTATACAAATCCATGAGCATGAAATCTACTGTCAACTCAGCTGAATGTCTTCCTATTTAACCTCAAAGTTATCTCTACATGTTTTACTGTCATTGAGGCAGGGGGAGGGTAGTGCAACAGAGAATTATTTAGAACAAAATATCATTAGTTAAAGATCAGTCCTGTGTAAAATCCACTTTCAAAAGGCTTTGAAAGACCTAAGTCTGGACACAGTATTTCTCTTGGCTTGGTAAATGCACTCCTAGAAGTATGTTAAATTCAGTTTTACAGTTAAAATACCAAGGAAAATATAAAAAGATGTATTAACTGTGCAGGGTAAAGGTGAAGTGTAATACCTGAAGAAAGTATTCAAGATGTTGTCAATAAATCATAAACCACAGGTTTTCAGCATGAGTTTTGCTTTGTTCATTTGGTTGTGTTTTTTTCCTTGATGTCTTAATTTCTGTTTTTTATTTTTTATTTTTTTTATCTCATGAAGAGAAACCCTCTAAGTAGGAAATTTGGATTATAACAAGAATAGAGAGATAATGATCTCTACTTGAGAGGTGAAAGGGCATGGGCTCTGGCATTAGGGCATTAAAGAGACCCAAGTTCATTTTTTAACTCTGATCTTGGGCATATCACGTGAGCCACGACTTGCTCATCTCTAAAATGGGAGTCATAATACCTCCCTTGAGAGGTTGTTGCAAGCATTCAATGGGAAAACACAGGAATGCCTGCCACCTAGAAGATTTTTAGTCCACCTTTCCTTCATGGTTCCTGAAGCTCATTGAAGGATATGTAGGCAGCTAGTCTTGGTCTCTCTGCCTTGTACCAATAAGTGTTTGATTATATTGCACTCATAATGAAGAAGATGCCTAATGAAACCTCCTATAGAGGCAAATAGTAATGACTTGATTCCAACACTGCCAGTAGAGCTTCCATCCGAGAAACAGGGGTATTTGGTGTTAATAAGTTAAATTTCAGAAACTAATGAAGTCTGCTAATTGAATTCATCTTTGTTAATTAATAAGGTTCTAGTAAATTGGTTGCTTTCTTGTGCAATGCTCTGCAAAAGAGCGGTAAGACCTAATGATTACAAGTTCACTAGTTCCGCCCCTTTTTCTCCTATACATAGAGTAATAGTGACCAAAGTAGCATCTAATACTTTTGTCTTCAAATGTTATTATTTAAACCCTTGAAATTATTAACTTGAGAATAAATGAGGGGGCAGGAGACATGGACTGAGGATTCTATACTATCTGGCTAGTTTACATTTTAAGAGTTTCTTAAGGAGAAACTTGGGAAACCAGTAACTATTACTACAGTGGCTGAAGAAGAAGGGTATATTGGTTTAGTTTGTCACACTGTGCCAAGACACAGGAAGACTTTTTTTTTTTCACTTGAAAGATGATAAAATACATCCTCCCCCCCCCCCCGGGAGACAGTAAATACTAAACTGAGGTAATCATGTGATAATTCTCAAATTTTTAAGTGGGTTACCCAGAGGATCATTCACATTCCCTGGGCGAAGCTTAGGTAAGAAGCATTTTTTTCTAGGAAACTATCTTCGAGGTGCTTGACTGCTTTTATACTATATGTTTGTCTCCAAAGAGCCATATTTATGAAGGACTGACACATATTTCCCCCTTCTTTAACACAGAGAGAATTCCCTAAATTTTTCACGTTCCGAGCAAGGGATAAGGTAAGGGCTGTTTCCTAATCCTTTTTTAATCTTTTCTTTGTTTTTTCTTAAGAGCCAAAAGTGACTTCTCTTTGCCATTCTCCTTTCTCTGATTGAACTTGTGTTTCCCTTTGCTGTACTCGCATCTTGTAACTAAAGCACACTGCCTTCAGAATGTTTGGTTTAGGAAACACTCAAATGTGTTGAGCTACCCAAAGAAAGCACCAATCTTAATGATGTGATATTAAATGATTAATATAATTAGTAGAATTATTCTTGTTGCCTAAGATAGTTAAATTATATTCAACTTTTATTTATTTGCATTTGTTTTTCAGTTTTAAAGTATGAAGGTTCAAAGCATGTTGGTTTCTTCCTGTTATCAGCTCATATTTTTTTGTACTTTGTCTCTATTCAGTTGACATACAGTCAATATACTAATACAACTTTTAAAAAGATGTATAAATAATTATGTTTCTGTGGATATAGTGTGTTCCAAAGCCAAGTATCGCTTTTTAATTATATGAAGTTTGTTTGTATTTATGTTCTTTGTATTAAGACCTAAGTAATAAGACACGAGTCTTGCCCTTAACTATTTTAGACTAGTCAGTTAAAACCCATAACATTAGCATGTGAAATATATTAATGTGAAGCAGTTTGTAATTGATTGTAAAAAATGAATTACAACATTAAATACTATAGGAATTCTGGGGGATTGAAGTTTCTTCCTTATTTATTTGTATCTATTTTTTAATGGAGAGCATCACCCCTTTTAAAAGCATAAATGCTGAAAGCTTAGGGAGTGAATGGGTACCTTAGTGCCCAATCTTGTGTGAGCTCTCGCAATATCCTTGTATGGAGCTCATGTTTGTTGCTCATTAAGAAATCGTAGCTTATGTTTCTCTTTTCAAGTATCTCTTTTACCTGTGCAGTCATAATCTTGTAATTGCCTCTTGTGAGCTATTTCTCCTCTGATTCTTGTGCTTAGTTTGAGGAGGATCGTATCTATCGTCACCTGGAGCCCGCTCTAGCTTTCCAGTTAGAGCTGAACCGGATGAGAAATTTTGACCTCACTGCCATTCCATGTGCTAATCACAAGATGCACCTGTATCTTGGGGCAGCCAAGGTAGAAGTGGGCACAGAAGTGACAGACTACAGGTTCTTTGTTCGTGCAATCATCAGACATTCTGATCTTGTCACCAAGGTGGGTGCTGTACTTCAATGGGAAGTTATCACCGAGAAATAGTCATGTTTTCATTGTTTGAATCATGACTCTCATTCTCTTTCTTCTCAGTCTCCAATAACTAGCAGATGTCTGAGAGTCATTTCTCTTACAAAAGTAAATACTCCAAATAAGGCTTATTTTTCTTTAATCTGATTTTTTTTCTTGGCAATGGAAGCAGGATAGCACTCACTTGAGGGAAAGAGAAGTGGGCTAACAGAAAAATCACAAAGAGAAATGGATGATGATAGAGAACAAGGAGAAAAGTTAGGAAAGAAGCAACCCCATTGTAAACCTGTCTAGAGGTATGGGTAGTGTCTGTATATAGCAAGGACTTCTGGTGTGTTAGTTATTATTGCATCCCATAGCCATAAGCTTTCTAAAGAGATTTCCTTTCTAAATGGCTATGTTTGGCATATGTGAAATATAATCCTGTTGTGGTTATAGCTCTGGGGATGCCCAGCATCTCCACCTATTGCAAGGAAATGATACCCTAAGAGGCATAAATCACATGGCAGAGACTCTGCCCATGCTGCCTGGGGTCACTAGACTGACTCTAGGGAGAAAGGTAGACAATGTCTGCACCAGGTGCCATGTGATTTATGACATAGTGCTGCTTAAGTAATTCTAATGGTCATTTCTTTATTGCTCTGTTAAAACACATTGATGTTGGTGATTTTCTTCCTTTGTAGGAAGCTTCTTTTGAATACCTACAAAATGAAGGGGAGAGGCTGCTCTTAGAAGCCATGGATGAGTTGGAAGTTGCTTTTAACAATACAAATGTCCGTACTGACTGTAACCACATCTTTCTCAACTTTGTGCCCACAGTTATCATGGACCCGTCAAAGGTACATTTCTCATAGCTTCTCTGTCAGCACTAGCAAGCACAAGCAAAGATTCACTCATATATATCTCACTTAGTCTTGGAAACAGTTACTCTTCTTCAGTAGGTTGAGCCCTTAACCTTTAAAATTTACAGACTGCTTATAAGACCGAGTTTCTGAGACAGTGTCAAAAATTTGAGATAGCCATTAAGAGCAGTCTTCAAAACTGCAGGTGATGTAGTGTTTGCTTGCTGTTCCACTGTTCATTTATATGCTGTATAAAAACTCCTTCTCTTTCTCCATTGGGACCAGTTTTATATTTGCCATGATAGTGGTCCTATTTTATATTATTCCTGAGGATTTCCCATCTGAAATAATTTTGCTGTTATTAAGTATTTTGGCTAAACCACTTCTTTTGTTCACTAAATGTTACTTACCTTGTAGCCTTAGCAAAATAAGGCACCTTCCAAAATGTCTAACCTATTTCTCTGGTAGTTTTCTGTGACAGAGTTTGGCCGATATGGAATTTCACATGTATTATGTCTGTTTTCTTCTCTGAGGCTCTATTCTAAAGTGCATTTTATACAATTTAAGGAAAGAAAACAAGGCAATTCCGTACTTAACCTTTTTTTTTTGGTACTGGGGATTGAACCCAGGGACATTCTACCTCCGAGCTACACCCCCAGCCCTATTTTTTATTCTTTATTTTGAAACAGAGTCTCACTAAGTGCGGAGGCCTCACTAAGTAGCTGAGGCTGGGGGCGAACCTGGATCCTCCGGTCTCAGCCTCCCAAGTACTGGGATTACAAGCGTGCGCCACCACGCCCGGCTTGTACTTCACCTTTTATCCTAGGTTTATAAGACAGACTACTCTCTACTTCTGTTTTGACTCTATCATGATACTCTGGAATTCGAATAGGATAAGCAAGTGTCTCCCTTTCTCGAGATCAATTGTAGGCATGGACTTTTGCTTTTTAAACTTAGGGTCTGTTTCAGTCATCATTCTCGCTGCTGACATCCAACACCTGATGCAAACAAAACGTAGAGGAAGGAAGGTTTATTTGCTGATTATTCTGAAAATTTCAGTCTGTCTATCTGATGATATATATATATATATATATATATATATATATATATATGGACTTCAGAGTATAGATAGATATAGATTTATATTCGGAACATACATATATATATATATATATATGTATGTTCCGAATACATATATATACATATATATATGTATATATATGGAGAATACATATATATATATGGAGAGAGAGAGGGAGACCATTTTACACTGCCAAGCAGGAGTCAGGGCTACAGGTCTGTAGGGCATGATGGAGGGAAGCTGAGAGAACAAGGGGAGGAGGTGAGGCACATTAATAGTCCCCAAGGCCACACCCCCAGGGCCACACCTTCAGTCACGCCCTGTCTTCAGAGGCCACACCTCCAAGGACCCACCTCTGAACATGGCTGCCTCAGAGCCTGAGGTCTGAGGGACATTTTACTTTCATACCATAACAGTATCTAAGACCTGAGAAATCGTTTTCTACTTTTTTTCTTCAAAACTCCAAGCTAATGGTGGGTTATTTGTCTGTTAGGAAAGTCAAGAACAGGACTCAAATCTCATCATCTAGTTTAAGCAAAATTTCTCCCAAGTATTCTGCGATAGATGAAGAGGGAAGGTTTAGAAAATAGCCTAGACGCTGTATAACTATATATGTATTTCTAGATTTGGCTTAGCTTTTCTCAATGAGTTTGTAACATCAGTCTCTCTGCCTCCACTCATATGCCAGTTCTGCTTTCCGAATCATAGATTGCTGTCAATTTTCTGTACATAGAGATTGTTGGCTTCTGTTCCCTCAAGAAAAGAATGATAAATATGTCTTGGTTAGCAAGCAAGTGTGGGAATAGAAAAGTCAACTCCTCGAAATCTATTCTGATTTAAAATTCTGTGGTATGGAAACAAACTGCAGGGTGGCACAAGAGAAGGGGGATATGAGATAATTTTGATATTTTTCTAGGAAGTTGAGAAAGCATTTTAGAAAGATACTTCAGAAAACGTTAATTTTGGTAGTATGCCCTAGCTACCTGCAGCCACATTGGAAAAAAAGTTTTGCTTTAGCACATCAATAATGAAATCACCTCTAAGGCCTTTTGGTTACAATAACTCACCTAACCCTGGAACTGAGAGCCTTAAGCTTCCTTGGGGTAAAGCTTAGAGAAGCCGAGGAACATCTACCCCATCTCCTTAAGTTCCCACTGGACTTGACAGTGACCAAACTTCAGAGCACTAATGTTTAGAGAGAATATTCTAGTACCACCTACAAATTGCCTCTCTTTAATTTGTGCAATTTACCAAGAGACATATATTATAAAGTTTAATAAAATTGTATGGAAAAAAGCTCATGGTGGTAATTGCTATGTTGATTTAAGGTCCTGTAAGTGCAATGAAACATAGCTACCATGCATATAAATGCTACTTAATAGCTATTTAACTAGGGATTTTATTCTTTTTTGGGGCTTTCTCTTAAATCCTGTGGCTTTTAATTTTAGATATTGCAGATCTTTGATACAGAGTATGAATATAATTGGGAAAGGCGACGAGGCTGTGCAGATTTGGGTGTTGCGAGTTATAGAAAGCCACTCAAATGCCAGACAGCATGGGGTTGCCCCGCCTTACTCAGGGTAAGAGTAGGTTGGGGAGGAACTATCTGCCCACTTTTGTAAGGAGTGTAGATGGTGCACCTCTCCACAAACCAGCACCTTCTTCCATCCCTCCTTTCCCAACGATGGGCAGACCTGACACAGGTCTTAGTTACAAGGGATTTAAGTTTTGTGCTTGGTGGTGTGTATGTCAGATTGAGGAATCTGTGCGGAGCATGGTGATGCGCTATGGAAGTCGGCTGTGGAAATTGCGCGTCCTCCAGGCAGAACTGAAAATCAACATTCGCCTGACACCAACTGGAAAAGCAATTCCCATCCGCCTCTTCTTGACAAACGAGTCTGGCTATTACTTGGACATCAGCCTGTACAAGGAAGTGACTGACTCCAGGACAGCACAGGTACAGTACTCAAGCACACTCTCTCCGTTTTGATTTGGTCCTGCAGATAAGCCACTTGTCCTTGTTATGGAAGCCCCAAACTCACAAACCCCATTGCTTTACCAGTACAGTTATTCTGTTGAGCTTAAATGGTTGTGTCAATCGAAAAACTTCATTTGCCTTCTAAGAAGTGCCTCAGTCATGGTGCTATAAAACCCTCAACCCTTCGTCACATGGTGGTGAGCACTAACAGATGCCAAGTGAACTTAACTCCAGAGGTAATTCTGCAGTGGAGACTTTTTTGTAGAGGGCATTTGGGCTACCTTAGCAATCTAGTCTTCTCACCAGTGTTGAGCATTCATTGTCTAGAGACAAAAGGAGAATTGTTGGAATATGTCACCAGCTCCTATCTCAAGGAAGGAAAAATTTCAACATAGCATCATAACAAGCAGTGACTTTATTATATTTATCCATTATGTTATTTTGTATACACATTCTCTTTCCTTCATGGAGTTAGAATATTATAGACCTATATAGGAACAAAGTGGCAAACCTTAGCCCATTTTTCAGATAAAAAAATTAAGAATGCAAAAATGGAAAATGACTCAGTAGACTGATTCTATGATAAAGAATTCCCTTTTAATCTGTTTTGCCACCTTACTTTGTAAATATTTGGGCTATCTGCTATATTGTTGAATATAGGTTGCTTCACTATTATTCACATATTTTTAGAACTAGGACATTGTTTTAGGGCTTCGTCCTGAATTTGGGAAGTGCATTCCTTCTGATAAAAGGATGAACTTGCTCCAAAGGCTTTAGTCTCTTCAATGCATTTGTGTGCCAAGAAGAGATTATGTGTCTCTTGTTTTTATCTGTGTTCTTTTAAATCTGGGAATAGAAGTAGGAAAAGACATTTTGCTAGTCTTTTGAAGGTGAATTTTTTTAAACCTTAGGTTGGACAGTTGTTATAGTGACCTTTCCTTTTGCGCTTTGAGTCCCAGTTAGATGACCAGAGAAATCTACCCTGTGAGAAGTGAGCAGTTAAAACAGAGTGCGCAGGAGCACAAGGGGTGAGCAGGAGAAGGAGTATTCAATAATTTTCGCTGCATTTGATGTTTTTCAGGACAGCCTTAAGGACATTTTCAGTCAAAGCTTTCTGTGGGCAAGGATGTTTTTAATTAACTTCTACAATGGCTTCAAGGCAGGCCTATTCTTGTGAAAAATAAGATGGCCACTTGAGATTTTAATGTTTTTGATAAATGTTTGTTCTTCATAACTACTTTTTCCCCCCTTTATTTTATTCGAAATCTTTTAGATTTCCCTCATGCTGGTTAGTGGTGACACAGGAGCATGAGAGGCACAGATGCTCCACTGGGGATTAGTACTGTGCCTTGCTCAAAATAAGCACTCGATAGGCATCTGAAAGGACGAACTAGCCATGCTCAACCTGAGGGAGGGCCGTTTTACCAATGGTCCTACATGTTCAAGAATTCCTGAAGAAAGAAGTTTTCCTTGGTCTCTTTAGTTGGCAATTCAAGAGCTGCTGTGGCCTGGGAGCTAGTTCACAAGGCTGGGCTGGGGGTGGGAACTGACAGGAGGAGCCCCCCCAACCCAGTTCCTGTGCTCCCAGTGCCGACTCAGTGCTTGTCGCCATGCCATTCTTTTCTTTTTTTGGGATGAGGAGGGTGCTGGAAATAGAACCCAGGGACATTCTACCTCTGAGCTATACCCCCAGCCCTGTTTTTAATTCTTTTTTTTTTTTTTGTGGTACTGAGGATGGAACCAAGGGCATTCTACCTCTGAGCTACACCCCCAGTCCTATTTTTTATTCTTTATTTGGAAACAGGGTCTCGCTAAGTTCTGGAGGGCCTCTCTAAGTAGCTGAGGCTGGCCATGAACCTGCGATCCTCCTGTCTCAGCCTCCCAAGTACTGGGATTAGGCTTATTTTTAATTCTTTATTTTGAAACAGGGTCTAACTAAGTTGCAGAGGACCTCACTAAATAGCAGAGGCTGTCCGCGAACCTGCAATCCTCCTGTCTCAGCCTCCCAAGTACAAGGATTACAGGCATGTACCACCACACCTGGCCTTTTTATTCTATTTTGAGATAGGGTCTTGCTGAGTTTTTTGTGCTGGCTTTAAACTGGCAATCCTCTTGCCTCAGCTTTCCAAGTAGCTGGGTTTACTGTTTTTCCCTTTCTCCCCCCCCACCCCCAGTACTGGCGATTGAATCCAGGTGTGTTCTGCTACTGAGCTGTATCTCCAGCCCTTTTTATTTTTTATTTTGAGACAAAATGGGATTATGGGTGTGCATCACTACTTCTGACTTGTTTTTTCCCTTTCTTTAGTGAATCCTAATATGATTTTTTAAGATAATACAGAACTATGTCTGTCATTCATTCATTTGTTCGTTAATTTAATATTTACTGACTGCTTATAGCGTGTCAGGAACTATGAATACTAAGATAAAAAGTGATCTCTACTCAAGAAATTTACATCACAGTGAAAGAAGATAAGTAATTTATTTCTCTGTGGTATGATACATGCCATTATAAAATAAGTATTGTAAGCCAGGTATGGTGGTACATGCCTGGGATCCCAGTACTTGGGAAGCTGAGACAAGAGGATTGCAGGTTCAAAACCAGCCTCAGTAATTTACCAAGACTCTCAGCAACCTAGCAAGATCCTGTTTCTAAACAAAAAGGGGGGGGGGCTGGGGGGTATAGCTTGGAAGTAGAATGACCCTGGGTTTAATCCCTAATACCAAAATAAAATAAGTACTGTATTCTAAGGGAGTACACCATGTTGGCCAGAGATTGTTTTCCAAGACAGTCCCCCCCTTTTTTTTTTCAGTACTGGCGATTGAATCCAGGAGTGCTCTACCATCAGCTTCTCTCCCCGCCCCCCTTTTTTATTTTATTTGAGACAACTTCTCGCTCAGGCTGGCCTTGAACTGGTGATCTTCTTGCCTCAGCCTCCCAAGTAGCTGGGATTATAGGTGTGCACCACTGCGCCTGGCTAACAGAAGCCCTTTTGGTGGCCTCTGGTGAAAGATGTGTGATATAGAAAATATGTACATATTTTCAGGAATTTGTAAAACATACATTTTACCAGTTTTAATTATTGTGTTCATTATAGTAGAAAATGGAACTAACATAGGTAGCTGGTTACTCGGTGGCTTCCACTACTGTCTGTTATTCTCACCCTCCTACCCTAGCACGTCCTTGATTTATTCTGCCAATAAGGGGCAAAGTTAACTGTTGTGTTTCATTTTCTTTGTGTAGTCTTTGTGGTACAGGCTGTAGTGAATAATGATGTCAGGCAATCACAGTGGGGAGATTTGGTAACCCATTGCATAAGTAAACTGATTTCCAATGTGTAATATAAGGGAAAACAGCACTTTTACATCACCTTTACTGAGGTATAATTTACATATAATGCAGTTAACTAATTTTTTATGTACAATTCAATTCTTTCTGACAGTTGTATACACCCGTGTACGTGCCATCACAGCCATGATAGAGAACGTACTGTTACCCAGCTATGTTCTCTCATTCTGATTTGCATCAAAGGTGGAGCACCAGCCCAGCCTCAGGCAACCACTGACCTGATTTCTGTCATTATAGATTTGTTTCACCTGTCCTGGAATTTCATCTGAGTCAAATCAGCACACAATATTTTGCATCTGTTTTTTTTGTGCTCGACATAATGTTTTTGAGATTCATCTGTGTTACATGGATTATGAGTATGTTCCTTTTTTGTTGCTGAGTAGTATTCCATTTTATGGATTTACCAAAATTTTTATATCCATTTATCACCTGTTGATGGACATTAATGTTTTATTTCCCATTCTGGGATATCTAGATATTAATTACCTAGAGAGATGTATGAAATCCACTCTGGCAATAAACCTGCTATGAACATTCATTTGTAAATCTTTGTATAGATATATTTTCATTTCTCTTGTGTACATATATAAGACATAAGAATATAATTGCTGGTTCATAGTAAATGTATACTTAACATTATAAGAAACTGACATACTGTTTGCCAAAGTGGTTGTACCATTTTAAATTCCCAGCAGCAATATATGTACACAGACAGCTTTCCCTAGCCCTCTCCCTCAGTGCATAGCCGTGTTGCTTAACTAGAACCAACCTAACTTCATCCCAGAGCTTGGAACTGGGTCTCAAACTCTGTACCCACACAGTTTGAGAAGAAATATAGTTCCAAGAATGTGCTGCTTTTACCTCTTTTTCTTGTTTTGATTTGGCTCAACTCCTCTGAATCTAGTCTCATACAGTACCCTTGCCTTACTTAACACTTTGAACCTCTTAAAATATTACTATTTCTAAGACATTATTAATCATTCTCCCACATGGTGACTTTTCCCATTGGTCTTGTGGAAGAAGACCAAGAACTCGTCTGTGGGCTTTTTTAAGTAGCCTGAGACAAGCTCTGCCCAGAATAGGACCTGACAAGTCAGCAGAAGATTCTTGTTCCTCTGAGCTAGGGGACTAAGGATTCACTTGGCTGAACTATCCCCAGGGTTAGGGAAGCACTTATTTCCATTCCTATACCTACATATCAGGTCCACAAACCTGTTCATTAATAGTAGACTTGTGCTTTTATTCTAGGCTCAAATAGATATGTAGGTATACACATACCCTTTCATCTCAATTTCCATTTGTATTCACTGGGTTGGGAATCTATATTTTATGTATTCATATATCAAGTGCCTAGTTTAGTGTTATACAACCTCTGAGCACTCAATAAATATTAATCAAATTGAAATAATGGCATCCCTTATAAATATTCATAAGCAAATAAAACTAGCTAAATATATAGAGTATGAAGTACTCTTCTAGAAATATTTGAGTTAAAATGATTAAAAACTGATGTGGTGATTTCATTATGTGGCAATATAGGTATTGTAGGAGTTACTAGTTGTAGGCAGTATGCTGGGGAGAAATTATACATGTAGTTTAATATGTAACTTAATAAAATAGTTATTTTACTATAGGCTATGTCTTTTGCTGACAAGAATTAACTATCTAGATGGATGGATGAAATCCACTTTTTTTTTCCAGTACTGAGGATTGATCCCAGGGGTGCTCTACTATTGAGCTATGTACCCCCAGTTCTTTTTTATTTTGAAATGGTCTTGCTAAGTTGCTGAGACTGGCCTCAAACTTGCAGTCGAGTCTCAGCCTCCCAAGTAGTGGGATTATAGGTGTGCGCCACCACGCCTGGCTTGAAATTCACTTGTGTTAGAAATCTTTGAAACTTTTGTGCAGCTGAATACTTATGAAGTACTTTCTAATCAAGTGGACTGAAGTACAATGAATTGGTAGAGCTTTGATCTGGCCTAAGAACAAGAATTATCTTTAGTGCATAGCAGTTTCTCAACCTAAATACTAAAATTGCTTATACTAGTTGATATGCTATATTTCTGAGTATATGAGATTCAAGTCACTTTAGAAGGCAAGCATCATCCATTTGTGTCTGAGATGTGAAATTTACAGTGTGCTTTCTTGTTAATTTCAACTAATCCAAAAATGGGAACAGCCTATGGTGTAGGGCTGGTTACACATCAGTGTTTTGGAGTTGGTTAGCCTGTAGAGAGGTGGGAGCGCCAAGTACCCAATGTTAAGAGGCATGTCTCAGCTACTCAGCCCACCAAAAATAGTTTTCAAGAAATAACATTTGTTGGAAAAAAGAAAACATCTAGGCTATTTTATTTTTTCCCTCTGTCTCTTAACTCCCCATGCCATTCTGTTTTTTCCTACAGATCATGTTTCAGGCATATGGAGACAAACAGGGACCACTGCATGGAATGTTAATCAATACTCCATATGTGACCAAAGACCTGCTTCAATCGAAGAGATTTCAGGCACAATCCTTGGGAACAACATATATATATGATATCCCAGAGATGTTTCGGCAGGTAAAGGTGGCTAACGGGTGGGGGTCTTGACATGTTCCAAGGAAGCAGCTTCCCCTGAATTTTCATCAGATGCAGCTCTGACTAGAAAAGGGCACTCCCAAAGGGCAGGAAATACCTTGACGTTATTCTCATTTCTATTTCATTTGAGATTAAGTGACTGCCAACTCAGATATTGGATGTTCTTTATGAATTAACAGGAGTGGTGAGAATTGAGTCTCTTGAGTGGAGGAGCGTAAACCACGACGACATGCCTGTGGTGGTGGTTTAAAATGACCTGTGTGAGGAGTTACATATATATACATATACATATATTTCCTAAGTCTGTATTCAAATTAGGGATATTAAAAAAGAGGGATGAAACTCTAGTTCTCATTTTCGTATTTTCCAAGATTACCCAGGTCCCTAGCTGATAGCCTAGGCTAATATGGTGTGAATCAATATAGATAGCATAGATAAATGGATATAGAATTCATGGTATACAGTTTAAAGTATAAGTTCTTTTGTGGGAGATTTATTATAGCTGAATAAAAACTAGCATGAGAAAATATGACATTATGAATTTCATCCTCTATATGAAAATAAATTCCTTTGATCTGTATGGTGAATCACCTCTATGCTGCAGATTTTTCTTCCATCAGTAGAAGGCAAGAAAAGTATATCACCAGCAGAAAATGCAACAGATAAAGAATAAGGTATCAAAAGAATACTGAATTCATCTTTGGAAAAAATCTATGAATATAGGATTTTTCCAAGTCTCTTAATCAATACTACCAGTATTATCACATTTGAATTTTAATAAAGTAATATATGTAGACTTGGTAAATAGTCTATAATTCCTGTATTATTCACAAATACAAGAGATTACCTTTATGTAACCATTTGTTTACAAGTTTTATCTCTTGAAACATCGCTACCTTCAGTATTTTCCTTTTTATAGCATTGTTAGCCTGAAAGCTGTGTCGGTTCTGTTTCCCAACTTCAGTGCTATAAATAGAAATCCCCTCCTATATAATTCTTCCTATATAATACACATAAACACAATGATTAGGATAGGTGGGTCTGTATGAGTCATTTGCGCTTTAGCTGTTGCTTTGAGGCAAGCAAAGAAAGAACTGCACTAGCTCCCGCTTCCTAAAGGATTTGTTACATTTATATAGGAAGCTGGAAATGGAAATCATTATGGTTTTTAAATGAATGGGTGTGTCTTTTCACAAATTTGAGCAGAATTGATCTGCACACTTATGAAAAGTTATACACATCTTAGCTAATTCCTACGTAGGGGCCATAGCTATGAAAAATATTAGAAAGGGGGTTCCTCCTTGAACCTCTAGTAGAAATCTCTGGCTTTCCTGGGTTGTCTTTTGTATCAGCTGAGCATCATGTCTTGCTTTTGTGGCTGTTCTCCTATTACCAGGTTTCTCCAGGATTTCCCCCCCTTTCTTCAGAAGGAGATGATGCTACTTAGTTATATTGTAATATTCCTGGGGCGGTGTTAGGTCTTTCTTATTTGTCAGTGCTCCAGTGCAGGTTCACATTCACTCAGTAGTCTGACTTTGTTGGAAAAATGCCTGACTTTTGCCATATGAAAATATTATGTAAATACAAATCTGTACTCAGAATGGGAACTGAGAACTGGTCTAATGTTTAGACTCTCTGAAGAACACTTGGAAAAAGCAAAACCAGACTGACCAAATCTTAATAATTATTTTTGTCTGTATTGAAATGTCATCACTGACTAATCAAAATTCTCTCCTCCACTAGTCCCTGATCAAACTCTGGGAGTCTATGGCTACTCAAGCATTCCTCCCGTCGCCCCCCTTGCCTTCTGACATGCTGACGTATACTGAACTAGTGCTGGATGATCAAGGCCAGCTGGTCCACATGAACAGGCTTCCAGGAGGAAATGAGGCAAGTAGCTGAAACCCCTCTGCCTTCTTATCTCTGTGCCCGCAAGGACCAGCCTTCCATGGGGGCGGTCATCATACAGAATTAAGATCCAAGTACACCTGCAACATGTCTTGGTAGAGTTCTTTAGTGAGAGAACATTGACTAGATATCAAGGAATTATCATTAAATTAGGTGTGAGAATGGTGTTACAATTTTGCTTTTTTTAAAAAAGAGTATTATAAACTGGGAGTAGCAGTGTACACCTGTAATCCCAGTACTTGGGAGGCTGAGACAGGAGGATCGCAGCCTCAGCAATTTAGCGAGACTTTCAGCAACCTAGTGAGAACCTGTTTCAAAACAAAAAAAAGAGAGGGGTGTAGCTTGAAGGTAGAATGCCACTGGGCTCAATCCCTAGTACATACATACTAAAAACATGAAATGACCTGATGTCTAGGATTTGCTTCAAAATAAAGAGGGATGCGGGTAGGAGTAGAGATGAAGTAAGACTGGTCATGAGTTGATCGTTGAAGCGAGGCGGCAGATACATGAGAACAGATTATTTTCTCTATTTTTGTATATGCTTGCTTTTTTTTATAATAAAAACATTTAAGCTGGGCGTGGTGGCGCACACTTGTAATCCCAGTAGTTGGGAGGCTGATACTGAAGGATCCGGGTTCGCGGCCAGCCTCAGCTACTTAGGCCCTCCGCAATTTAGTGAAACCCTGTTTCAAAATAAAGAATAAAGCCAGTGTAGTGGTGCACGCTTGTAATCCCAGTACTTGGGAGGCTGAGACAGGAGGATCCTGGTTTGCGACCAGCCTCAGCTACTTAGTGAGGCCCTCTGCAACTTAGTGAGACTCTGTTTCAAAATAAAGAATAAAAATTAGGGCTGGGGTATAGCTCAGAGGTAGAATGCCCCTGGGTTCAATCCCCAGTACCTCAAAAAATAAATAAATAAATAAAAAATAAAGAATAAAAAATAGGGCTGGGGGTATAGCCTGGAGGTCGAATGCCCCTGGGTTCAATCCCCAGTACCACAAAAAAAAAAAAGAAAAAAATTTAAAGTATTGTTTTGCCTACTGTTTTTCCTTATTTGCATACTAATTATGCATTTTTTAGTATTTTTCCCATGCTCAGCTCATTTGATCTGATGGCTGTCATGAGCATGATAAATATATTCTTCTTAAGGGGGCTCAATCAGAGTCAGGAGTTTAAACATAAGAGAAACAGAAAACCCATTTCTTTTTTTTTTTTTTTTTTTTGGTACCGGGGATTGAACCCAGGGGCGTTCTACCTCCGTGCTACACCCTTGGCCCTATTTTTTATACTTTATTTTGAAACCGGGTCTCACGAAGTTGCGGAGGGCCTCACTAGGTAGAGAGAGAGAGAGAGACAGACAGAGAGACAGAGAGAGCTGAGGCTGGCTGCGAACCCGGATCCTCCGGTCTCTGCCTCCCAAAGTACTGGGATTACAAGCGTGCGCCACCACGCCCGGCCAGAAAACCCATTTCTTGACATTTATCCAAGAAGGAGTTTTCTAGTATTGGCATCCTTTCTTATATAGTGATGTGTTAATAATGATACAAAGTCATATTCTGCCGAGTATCCTTATATCTTCCTTCATCTGTTAATCTTCTGATTTTAACTCTACATCTAATGTACAGTTATAACAATGATAAAAACACCAGACTAAAAATACAGATGTTTTTATTTCAACCTTAGATATAATTCCTAGATAATTCTCATTCCTTAGAGTCCTCTTTACCTGGCTGTTCACCATCAACAGGCTGGGTAAACCACTGGAGATATTAAGCAGATTGTTTTCATTTTATTCAGTATCTTTTTCAAAAAAGTTTGCTCTAAGTTTAAGGTGTTTGGCTGTTTCAGTAATACACTAGGGACTTCCAAGAGTAGATGATTTAGTATTAAGATGGAAACAAACTTGGAACCAGCTGGAGAGTATCAGACTTGTAGGAGTTCTACTAATCTAGTGCCTCGACAAATAGCAAAGGCGGGAGGATAGAAGGGAGGATGCACAGAATTTTGACAAGAGTAGATATATACTCGTCAACTCACAAAGTTGACGCAGAGATTTGTGCTACTATGTGTAGCATCTGCTCAGTGAGCTCTCAGCAGCAAAGAAAAGCTTCATTGTGCTAGACTTAAATTCTGATTCATTGAGTCACTGTTCAAGAATGGAAGGCACCCTCATGAACATGGCACTGAGAGTAAAACGGTTTTAACTAATGTAATTAAAACACAAAATGAGATTTTTGGCCACATGAAAGCTAGCTGCAGTGCTGTGTGAAACCTCTTGCCATGATCTTTCTCTTCTGCTTTCTCTCTGCTCTCATTCTATGTTTGAGCGAGTGGAGACTGGGGGAATAGTGAAGTCCCAGAGGGACAGAGCTCTGTTCTTGCTGAAATTACAAGCACAGAGCTGCCTGGGCATGAACATGTAGTGTTTACTCTGCCAGTATGAATACAAATAGTCTTATTATAAGGGACTCTGTACCCAAAGACCACACACACACGCACACACACACGAATAAAAAAAAAATTAAAGGTTTTTTTTAACCCTTTTAAGACCTAACAAACCTTAGTGGAAAAGAAATGCCTTAAACAGCGGCGTAGGAATATAGCTGAGTAGAATCTAGTATAGGGACCGCATGTTTTCCTTTGCCCAGTTCTTTAATAGTTTTGAAACCAGAAAGCTAGCAGCATTTGTTAAAATGATTTTTGTTGTTTGTCAGTTCTCACTTTTTATTTTACACTTCCCCTCCTCAGTTGCCTATTTCTTTGTTTCTTTTCCTTTCTTTGAATGATTGACTGGGATTGAGGCTGAGTGTTAGCTTGCTGTTTCTGAGCCTTTGAGCTCAGGAGGAGTGAGTCTGATGTTCTTTTGTGAGCAGTTAGTGACTGATGCCCAGGATGGCTGTGAAGTCCGTGGCCTTAGCTAGATTATAGGGCACTGCACGACAGGAGTGAGGTTAGGGTATTAGTACCAAACTCTGCTACCAAGAGCTTGAACATACAATGGAGCATGTCCACTGAGAGACTGACCAATCTAAGGATGGAGTTTCAGCAGTCAGAGCTCTGAGGGACAGCTGTGCCTAAGAAATGACGAGGTGTCAGTAGGATGTATTTCCTCATGCTGAACCCAGTTTTATCAGGGCGCGTTGACTTTCAGCCATTGCAGTTTAATTTCCTTTGGCCAAAGAGACAAGTTTGTCATGAGCCTGGCACTCTACATATTACCCCAAGAATGATGTGAGGGGCGCGAAAAGAACTCATGCTGATGAGATTTGGAGCAAATTGGTCCTGTCCCAAAGAGAATGGGCATCTGAACAGAGCCTTGAGAAATAGTTTATTAAAAAAGGAATAAAAAATTGACCTGCTAATGTTCTGAGAGCCAAGGCTCGATGTAAATGCATTGATGCTACCTAGACATTAAATCATGATAATGTGGTGTTCTCCAAAGGTGACGGCTCTACCAGGTCATCATTGTGGGTGGTATTGCATTATCTTGAAGGATTGGAGTTTCTGAGTTTAAAAGCTAGCACATGGATATAAGGAGTAAGGGTAAAACAAGAGATTCTTGCAGAGTTTTTCCATGAATTGAGATGCTTTCCCCTATGATCAAAGGCAGAGACCTACACTTACCAGACTACCAGCTATATTGGTGGCCAGTCTTTCTTTCTTCCCTATTTTTTTTCAGGACAGTAAATAGGTGAAATGGTGATAGGACCATGACTTGGACCAATTCAGTTCCATTTAGTTTTAGGTAACTTGTGTGCCATTTAAGGAAGAATATTGGCTATTTCAGGAGAGATGTGACCTGCATCTTGAACATTAGTGCCTGTGTTAAAAGCAGGAGTAAGAGAGCTTTTCCAATTCCGTGTTAGCTGCTTTCTATTTTCCTAGTTGTCCCTTCCCCATAAAGAAAGATGTGACTAAAGGAATGCCACCTAATGCTTGATGAAATGTATAGGAGAACACGTTTTTCTCATTGTCAGGTTTGAATGGCATTGCATTTAGTATGAATTTAGAGTAGGAATAAAAAAAAAATGTAGACCAAATCTGTGAACTGTGTTACTTGCAAATAGCTCCAAAGATGAGTTGCCCAGGATTTTTCTTAATAGTTTCAAGCAAAGATGAAAATTGAGGAAAATGTGATTGCAACATAGACTAAACTGATTTCATTTCTAGCTGCCGTGATGCTACAGTGATGAGCACTGTATGTAAATACACAGCTAGATGAATGTGTGCCGTTGAGCCTGGATGCAGATGAAGTGCCACTATCCAACCATTCTACTTCACTACTTCTCTATTGTGGAGGAATTGTTTTCATTTTCCTGCCAGTTTGCTAACCTGTTTTGATCATTTGGCACCAGCTATAATTGCAGGTGGGAACATTTGGAGTAACAGTTTGCAATCCAGTGCAGTTGCTTTTCACACCAAATCCCGTTATTAAAAAGCTCAGGCTAAGATCAAGCCAAGGGCTGTAACGGACTTGACAGAGAACAACTTAACTTCACCTGGTAGAGTGAAGATGATCATAGCTTTCTTGAGACTGTCTTCTTATTTGTTCTGAAGTAAGTGATTAGCATTTTGTTATTTTATTTCTTTTTAACAACTCTAAGGACTAGATCAGGAATCTCTAAATTGGGCAATGATGAAAGATAGGATAGAAAGGCAACTTTTATAATAATTTTAGTACTGGTAGAAATTAAGTTCCTGTTTTCCTTACCATTTCAGAACGTGGGTTTTTTTTTTTTTACATTCCTATCACTCCTGTCATAATGAAAAACTGAGATGAGAAAACGTCGTGTTTAGAAGTAGCTATATTTATTGGGTAGAGTAGGTATATCCAAAAAAGGATTGATAATCAGAACTCTTGCATGGCATAAAAATGTTTTTCTTTAAACTTTTCTGGGAGAGAAGTATATTCCAAATAAAATACAATTCTGTAGTCACCTCCCACACTGTCACACTGTGGTGGCTCCAAGGCTTCGTTTTTTCAGACAGGCACTAGGTGTCAGGGTTTTTCCTTCTTAGCAGTTTAGCCCTCACACAAGCCTCTTGAAGCACCCTGTTTGGGGAGGCAAATCCACTTGTGTCCTTCTCTTTTTTTTCAGTGGACACAGTCGGCTTTCCCTAATGTTCCTGCAATTTGCAATTGCTGTTTTAACTCTTTGGTTGGAGATGTGTGGAGCCTGCATCGTGGCTCTACACATTTTCTTAGGAAGAGGATGATCAAAGAGGAAATAAAGGAGTATGAATTAAAGTTTAAAGACTAGCTGCCATCATGACTGATACCTTGGTTTCAGTTCTGCTTTATGTTCTCGGGGTGAAACAGTGGGGATAGTGGGCATTAGGAATTCAGCTCTGGAACTGCGCAGCCTTTCCAGCACCTGTACTTAATTGTTTAATTGTTCACAGTGTGCCAGTGCCGCCAAAGCACAGTGTCTCTTTACTTTTTTATTATAAAACATTTTAAATGATACAGAAAAATATGAAGAGGTAATACTACAACTACCCTGCTTCTGTTGACCAGCTTAGACAAACCTTACCGTTTTGACTGTGTTTTTCACTCACACGCTGTTATCTTTGAAAGTTTTTAATTTAACTGTAAAAAAAAACATTAGGAGTTGGGTAGGGAAATGAAGTTGTTAAGCTTAAATAAGCCTGAAAGATTAGAAGAAATTAATTAGTAGATCCATTCTGACAGTTCTTAGGTTGGACCTCTTAACCCAAAGGACCTCTTATTTTAGAAAAACCACCATAACTCTCTGTCTTAATTCACTTGGTTGACATTTTCCATACTCTCAGAGGAATTACTTGGGTTATCCTAGACTCAAATTCTAGTGGAACCCATTATGGTCTAAAAGTGCCTGGAGAGAGTGTGTGTATGTGCTTGTGGGTTCTGGGTAAAGAAATGGTTGACCATTTCTCATGAAAATAGGATCCAAATATTTTTCTAGTTTAACAGATTTTTCTACATTGTTTCACTCAATTTAACCTCAAAATAGCTTCATGAATGTGAAGTTAATTTGCATGTATTTTACTGTGTGTTTTGTTTCATTCTTTTGAAATCAGTTTACCTTTTTATGCAAGGTATAAAAATTAAGCCAGTGCCAGTCTTTTTAGATATGAGTTAGAAAAGTAGCATGTTTGAGTTTTGATCTGCTGGTGGTGAGCTTTGACATTGACCTCAGAAAAGCAGGTTTGAAAAACCGGACCATCATCGTCTCTGCACTGACTAGTGACAATCTAACAGCCATCAGTCTATCTCTGAAGATGGGAGAATGTAAGTGCTTTGAGATCCTCAGCAGAAAAGGGTTACATATCACTTAGTTATACGAAAAAATTTATAATTTGTGCTTGCCTTATTTTTCATCAAAACCTTCAGAAAACCAATTTTGAATCCTTTCATGCCTACAAAGATAGGAATTCTCAGTATAGAGAAAGATATATTATAGAACATGTAGTAAATTAGTTTTATTTAAAATTTTTATATTCTTCTTTTATCTTCATTCTAATAGAGTGAGCATATTTGGCTATAAGCCATTGTCTAAAATGATCTTCCAGCCGGGCGTGGTGGCGCACGCTTGTAATCCCAGTACTTTGGGAGGCGGAGACCGGAGGATCCGGGTTCGCGGCCAGCCACAGCTCTCTCACTCTCTCTCTCCCTGTCTCTCTCTCTCCTTAGTGAGGCCCTCCGCAACTTCGTGAGACCCAGTTTCAAAATAAAGTATAAAAAATAGGGCTGGGGGCGTAGCACAGAGGTAGAACGCCCCTGCGTTCAATCCCCGGTACCGCAAAAAAAAAAGTAAATAAAAATAAAATAAAATAAAATGATCTTCCAAACCAGTTGGATCCTTCATTAGAAAAATTTGGGGGCTAATTTTGAAAAGTCTCCCTGCCATGGTATTAGCTCACATTAATTTCTAACACTGTTCTTTTGAGATGTATATACTTTTCTTTATTTTATTTTTTGTGCTGGGGATTGAACCCAGGGGCATTCTACCTCCAAGCTATACCCACAATCCCATTTTATTTTTTTATTTGGAAACAGGATCTCACTAAGTTGCTGAGGCTGGCCTCAACCCTGAAATCCTCCTGTCTCAGTCTCCCACGTACTGGGATTACAGGCATGTACCACCGTGCCCAGCTAGGATGTATATAGTTTTCTTAGGACACCTTCTGAATGACTGTTACTAGTGGGAGATTTCTCATCAGGTCGATTAGTTGGTTTTGACTCATTTCATTGTAAACAAACCAAGGCTCAATGAGTTTGATTGGCTTTGAGAATCCTAAAGAATCCATTGAGCCACTAATGCAATACTTGTGGAGGACTCCTTGGTTCTTTTCAAAACTAAGTCCTAGAGATAACCCCTAAACAAAAGAAAGCACTGGCCAGCATTTTAGTATGTGTCTTGGGTTTTAAGATTTTAATGAAAAAGGATGTGACATAGTATCTTGTGTCAAGAAACTTTACAGCTCCAACTAGAGTCAATAAGGAACATCAGGACAGCAACAGATGTCCCCAGAGGAGAGGTGTAGTGTGGAGCACCAGAGCTCAGCATTCATCTGCATGATTAATAGACAAGGCTTCTAGAACTGTAGTAGGCCAACTTGGTTAATTTTATATCAGCCTATTAATCCTGTGCCCCTTCAAATACCACTGGCTTATCTGTGCTCCATTGCATGTTTTTGAAAAAATAATTGGTCAACATATTAGAGTATGCTGTATATATGTGTAAAGTCATTGTGGTTTCTGTATAAATATTATAGGGAGAAACCATTTTCCTATGCAAAAATAATGCTTCTAATCTTTGAAAATTTTTCAGAAAATACTTCTGAGCCAGGTACACACCTATAATCCCTGTACGTGGGAGGCTGAGACAGGAGAATTGCAGTTTGAATGAACCCAGCTTTAGCAATGTAGTAAAACTCTAAGCAATCTAGTGAGACCCTATTTCAAAACAAAAAATAAATAAAAAGGACTGAGGATAGATCTGAGAGGTAGAATGCCCCAGGTTCAATCCCTAGTACCACAAAAACAAAACAAACAAAAAAACTCTCAAATGAAAATTTTTTGCTCTAAAAATGGTATTTTCTTATCCTTTTATCATATTTTAGAGGGTTTGAGGTAAGTTTATTCAGCCATTTTTTAATTATCCAAGCATAACAAAAAGTTTTTTGCTGTTAAGGAAATTGTTTTGAGCTCTTTCACGTGATCATACAGCATGAGGCAGTGGAACATGCTTTACCTGGCAGAGAGTATGGTATGGAAATACTTTGACGTTTTTTCAGCATAGCTTTTACAGATAGGACAAATTAAGTCAAATATCACATTGCCTTATGGCCTAAAAATATAACTTTTAAAACTATACAATAAGGCTGGCCTGGTGGCACACACCTGTAATCCCAGTACTTGGGGGACTAAGACAGGAAGATTGCAGCTTCCTCAGCAACTTAGTGAGACCCTGTTTCAAAAAAAAAAAGGTAAAAAAGGCTGGGTTATAGCTTAGAAGTAGAACGCTCCTGGGTTCAGTCCCCAGTACCAAAACAAAAAACCCTATATAATATTTTCTGATATTTCATCATGTGTTTTATTATGAGACTAACATGATTTGAAATTACTATGCCAATTATTTTTTGATAGTTTTGAATTAAAAGTGCAGATATAATATTCCATACAAGATATCAAAGGGGCCAAAAGGTAACATTTGTTATGTAGGTGAAAAAGAACTCAAATTCCAACTCCTGCTGTCTGGGTCTTGATTTTCTCATTTTTATGTTGCAGATAATTCCCAAGTCCAGCTCAGCTCTAACATTCAAGATTCTTTGTAGTGCTGCTACAGGGCCTTGCGGGGTGGTCAGTTCCCTGGCATTAGCAAAATTAGAACAATAGCTACTGGAGGCTTTGCCAAAAAGCACTCGAGTTTTAGACTTTTAGCATGGAAAATAACAGTGTCACCATTTCAGCCACAGCCTAATCTGTATTTAAATTGTGGAAAGATGTTGGTACTGCTGAATTCAGAGCATGGAGGTAGAAGGCAACCGTGGCAATGATACGCTCTTTCTGACTCCCACAGCCTAGCTAGAGTTGATGGATGCCCCTTACACCCTCAGAAAACAAAATCCTGTCCTGTTTTGCCTCTTAGTTTTCCCTTCAGATTTCCTCATTGAGCTTAACATTATTGTTTTATTTTAATACAACAGCAGCTTTGTAAAGTGTCTGTGTGCACTTGCACATTCTATTCACACTGATAATACAATTAATGTTGATGTCAATTTTAGTGTTAATTTTGGGTCATGATTAGTGTTGACACTTTGTGTCAGACTAATGGCATTTATGGGTACCACCAGAATAAATGTTAATATTATCATGTTTTTAGTGTCTGTTATAGTAACATTAAGCCAAGGGCCTCCCAGGAGAAAAAAATACATATATGGGTAGATAGATAATGTCTTTCTGTATCGCTGGTGTTACTCAGTGAGAAAATGACATCTCAGGGCAGAATCCTAATCACTGTTTGGAGCATCAGAAATAATGATCACCTCTGATCGGAGGTTGTGAATAATTCATTTGGTTTGATTTTCACGTCCTGTCCAGTGATACTTTTCAAACCAAATGTGTTTCTACAGGAAAATAATGGCCCCACTTCTTATGGAAATACTGTGGCACAAATCATTTTACTCACATAAAAACAGTTAAATAAGACTGTTCTCTTCTGCTTCCTTCCTCCTGCCTGTCCCCTCTTCCCTCATTTGATCGTGTTTATTCCAGGATCAGGATGTGGCCAGAGAAGAGTTTTCTGCCTTAGGACTTGTATAAGGAGAACAAATACTCATTCCTGTTACTCCTTAGTTTGATCACGATAGCTCTTTTGATTCCCTTCCCTTTTTCACTTCAAGGTATTTATCTTAGTTTGATAACTCTAAGAAGCCTGCTCATTGGAGTGTCTTGTTATGAAAAATCATCTGCAATTAAATATTTTAAAACCTATTCATGAGCCGGGCATGGTGGCGCACGCTTGTAATCCCAGTACTTATGAGGCTGAGACAGGAGGGTCGCAGGTTTGAGGACAGCCTCAGCAAGTAGTGAGACTCTCATCAACCTAGCGAGACCCTGTTTTAAAATAAAAATATAATAGGGCTGGGGTTTAGCTCAGAGGTAGAATGCCCCTGGGTTCAATCCCCAGTACCACAATAAATAAATAAATAACCTATTCATGGCTATATTAATGACAGACATTTCAGTAAGTACATAGGATCACTCAGTCAGTCAGTGTTGGGGAGAGGCGATGGTCAGGGAGGAAGCTGCTGGTGCTGCCAGTACCAAGAAACCCAGTTCTGAAACTCATTAGGCCATAAACCCACCCACTAGCACAAGCAGGCTACAGGTTACCCTTTTGTTGCTTCCTTAGCCAGTCAGTCCTGGTTGTCCCTTAGACCTGGAGTGTTGTTTTAACAGGTTTCACCTGGGCAGAAATATAGGAGGGAAACAGAAGATGGAAAAAGGGGATTCAGTGGTGGGATTTCCCTTGGTTGTTATTCTTCCTTTAATATACAGGGCAGCTTGGGCTTAGGTGAAATCAATGAATGTCACATTCCTAATCACATTGTCACACT
The DNA here is from genome assembly GCA_004027185.1 of Glis glis. Taxonomy (NCBI): domain Eukaryota; kingdom Metazoa; phylum Chordata; class Mammalia; order Rodentia; family Gliridae; genus Glis; species Glis glis. The sequence goes on along the minus strand of PVJS01004892.1, from coordinate 37,570 downwards.
TGTGTATACTTTCATAGTGATTGCAGAATTTGCAATATAAAATCTTCATTGTGTATAAAATATAGATGGACCCATCTATGTCAAGTAATTTGATTGAAGAACTTACCATGTCCTAATTAGATGGGGGGCGGGATGAGACTGTCTTCTGAAGTAATGACCTAGTCCTCTGAGACAAAGCTATTCTTAGAATATTTTGAGCCATTTTTCCTGAATGTTGTGACCCTTTTCTTTTTCCTAAATCTAACAGGGGCAGGGGGAAGTGTTTTATCAACCTGGTCTTCACCATCAGACAGAAAGTGTTTTGCATTCAGAAACCATTTCCAGTATCAAATTCAATTCTGTCAAGTGATTAGTTGAATTTGGTAGAGAATAATTTAGAAACACAAAGCTGGAAATGGCTGTGGTGCCTCTGCACTGACAGAGAGGAGCAGCGATCCTCCTCAGCGACTGTCTTGCAGCTGGATTATTGTGTTACATGTCTTTGCAGCTGGTACAGACCTGCATCTGTTGACACCATGTGTTCCTACTGCGGGAAGAAAAAGGGGAGTGGGTGAATTGATACCTTGCCTGCCTGTCAGTGCAAACGTCCTTTTATGTACATATGTTTGCAAAGCTCTTTAGCCCCCTTGAAGATGAAAGGCTCTGTATAAATATAAGCTTTCGATTTTAGTATGTGTTTGTAATACATGTGGTACAGTCCTAAATATGTATTTAGCTGATAGGCACTGTTCTTGTCTATCGTACAAATATTGACTTTAAAAGTATAAATATGTATTTAACCATCAGACCAGAAAAACACTGAAGCAGTTACTTCTCAGGTACAGATATTAATATTGTATAAACATATATATATATATGTTTACATTCTACCACATCATTGCAGAGCATTTCTTTTTAAAAACTGAAATGATAGCCCCAACAAACTAAGATAGTTCTGGGGTTTGTTTTGTTCTTGTCTTTTTTTTTTTTTGTGATCCTCCTGCCTCAGCCACCCAAATAGCTGGGCTTACAGGCCTGTGCCTATAATCTAGTTCTTGATATTCTCCTCTTACTGTGATTCTTGATTTTTAATTTTCATATGTTTATTTCTCCTTTTAAATTTTACATAAATATGATCTATCATAGTATGACTAAAATTGAGAATCAGTTCCTCTAAATTATGAGAAATTCATTAAGCTGGTGAGATTTATCCCCCCTTTTAAAGATCTTTATTATTATGGAAATATTCAAATATGCACCAAAATGGGGCTAATGATATAAACTCCCATGTACCTATCACCCAAGAGAAGAAGTTTTTTGTTTTGTTTTGTTTTTGTTTTTGTGATACCGGGCATTGACCTCAGTGCTGCTCTACTATTGAACTATACCCCCAAGCCCTTTTTATTATTTATTTTTAATATTTATTTATTTATTTATTTATTATTTATTTATTTATTTATTTGTCTATGTGTATTGTACTGGGGATTGAACCCAGGGGCATTCTACCTCTGAGCTATATACTCCCAGACGTATTATTTTTTATTTTGAAACAGTGCCTCGCTAAATTGCATAGAGCCTCACTAAGTTGGTCATGAATCTGTGATCCTCCTGTCTCAGTCTCCAAAGTACTGGGATTACAGGCCTTTGCCTCCACGCCCAGCTGAGGAAAATTATTTGGTAATCTTTTTTCGCTTATTTTTTAATTTGTAAAAATTTAAAGTCATCAATACAGTATAAACACATTTAAGAAACTTTGGAAAACAAAAAACCACACAATTTCATCATCCTAATAATTGTCGTCTCATTTTGCCTTGTTTCTTTTTTTCTTTTTTTTTTTTTGCGGTACTAGGGGTTGAACCCAGGGTCATTCTACCTCCGAGCTACACCCCCAGCCCTATTTTTTGTTCTTTATTTTGAAACAGGGTCTCACTAAGTTGCGGAGGCCTCACTAAGTAGCTGAGGCTGGCCGTGAACCCAGATCCTCCGGTCTCAGCCTTCCAAGTACTGGGATTACAAGAGTGCTCCACCACGCCCGGCTTGTTTCTTTATTTTTGTCTCTCCTCACCCCTGTTAGATAGATAGAGGGTTAGATAGAGGGTTTTTTGTTTGTTTGTTTGTTTGTTTGAGGCAGGCCTCAAACCTGCTATCCTCCTTTGTCAGCCCCCCAAGTACTGAGATTATAGGTGTGCATCACCACACCCAGTGACAGAGTTTTAAGGCATATTATACACTTAATATGTGCAGTTACCATTCTAAGACTTAGTGTATATTTAATCCTTACAACAAATTTATGCAGGAAGTTGTTACTACCCTCGTTTTACTAATGAAGCAACTAAGGGACAGAAAGATTAGTCACTTACCTGAGGTTATATGGCTAGTAACTGACTAACTCTTTATTCTGTTAGATTCAGAGTCAGAGTCTCAGAATCTGGCTCTTGAGTCTGTACCCTTAACAACAGTGCTATTTGCCTCTCACAATTATGTTACACAATTTTATGTCATCCTTTGTTATTTACTATTATATCATAGGTATGTTAAAATGCTATTCATAGTCTTCATAGCCATCACTGTATAAAACTATATAGAACACTAACAATGACTTACTTTCCAAAAATGTTTTTGTCATGACTTTTTTTTTAACTTTTTATTTTAGAATTTTAGATTTTCAGCAAAGTTATTAAGATGGTATGGAGAGTTCTCATGCACTCTTTACCCAGCTTCCCCTAAAATATATTTCGGTGCTGGTGATCAACTTTCTCTAGTATTAACATCTTATAGAGCCATAGTATAATTGACAAAACTAAAACATTACCATTGGTACAATTCTATTAAATAAACTATAGATTTTTTTAAAATTTCACCAGTTTTTCTAATAATGTCCTTTTTTGTTCTAGGATCCAACCATGATATCACACTGGATTTAGGGGTTGACATTTATGTTTGTGCTATAATTGATGTTCATCTTCCATATTGTGTTCAGCTAAAGGCAGTAGCACCAGTCTGGAATATACTTCCTTAATTACTGTAGTAAAGAAATATTTCTTTTTCTGTGAACCTTATTTTAAAAAGTAAACAAAGCCAGGTGTGGTGGTGCACGCTTGTAATCCCAGTACTTGGGAGGCTGAGACAGGACGATCGCAGGTTCACAGCCAGCCTCAGCTACTAAGAGGGATGCTGTCCGCAACTTAGTGAGACCCTGTTTCAAAATAAAGAATAAAAAAAAAAGGGCTGGGGGTGTAGCTCGAAGGTAGAATGCCCCTGGGTTCAATCCCCAGTACCGCAAAAAGGAAAAAAAAAAGTAAACAATTCAACAGGTGTAGTGGTGCAGGCTTATAATCCCGGGTACTCTGGAGGTTGAGGCAGGAGGATCACAAGGTCAAGCCTAGCCTGTACAGCTTAGTGAAACCCTGTCTCAAAATTTTAAAAAAGGGGAGTGGTGGCTGGGGATGTAGCTCAGTGGTAGAGTACCCCTGGGTAGAGTACCTAATACTGAAAAAAAAAAACCCCAAAAAAGTAAAAAGTTCATACTAGCTATAGGAACAGGTTACTTAATTACTATGTGCCATGGTTTTCTTAGAGAAACCTTTGAGTTAATAATAATAGTGATATCTACTATTTGAGGGTTTTTGTTTACCAAGGTCTCTATTAATTTAATGTCACTTACCTGAGGTTATATGGCTCAAAACAATCCCTTCAAAAAGTTATTTCTATCTGTATTATCATTTTATAATTGGGAAAGGTAAAGCTATCAAAGGTTGACTTTCCAGTTTTACAGCTAGCATAAAGCTGAGATTCAGACCATGGCAGCTTGACTCCTCCACCGAAGCTCTTAACCACTATCAGTATTTGTCAGCTTGTAGTGTAGTGCAGCATGAAGTAGATGTTCACTTAATAGAAGCTCTTATCTTAAAAAATAAAGCAGTTTAATAATATTTAGGACTCTGATTCTAATCTAATCCCCAGATATCAGTCATAGATAGTGTTCTAAGCCCATGGTGTTGACTATTTTTCAAGTATTATTTTAAAAAGCGAAATGAACTGGGCATGGTGGCATATGCCTACAATCCCAGAACTTGGGAGACTGAAACAGGAGAATCGCAGGTTCTAGGCCAGCCTCAACAACTTAGCAAGACCCTCAGCAACTTAACGAGATACTGTTTCAAAATAAAAAATAAAATAGGGCTGTGGTATAGCTCAGAGATAGAACGACCTTGGGTTCCATTCCTAGTACCCCCCCCAAAAATGAAATGACTGTGGAACCAGCAAGTATTTGTGATGGCTAGAGATCCTGCAAGGCCCCAGAGAAGATGATATAATGGTTCAAGATGGTATTCTAACAGAACTCTTAGGCAATATATGACTAATAATCAAATAGGTTCTCTTCATGAAGTCCTTAGTTAAGAGACTGAAGAAGAGAGAGGTCATTTTAGGCTGGGGAAGCTTTCCTGGGGAAATGGAATTTGAACAAACCTTTTGGAATAGGTAGAATTTGGACAGGTTGAGAGGGGAGAAAAGGATGACCTTTGCATGTTGAAGTTAATACAATAGATTTCCGTTTCCAATAGTTTGTTCATCAAACCCGTGGGTATTAGTTTCTTAATTTTGTATCTGAGGGCATTGAAGCTCACCAAAGTTAAATAATGTTCTCAAGGTCACAAAGTTAATGAACTATAGAGCCTAGCTTTAGATCTAAGTTTTGTTGCCTCCCAACCCTACATTTACATTATATGCATTACTGTTTGATTAGCACTGAAATTCAAATTTTAATGTAAATTGAGCATTGTGTTAACTCACAGTTGAATCTCTTCTAGTGAGGAGTCTTGGTGTACTACGACTGGGATAGTGTTCTCCATTCTTTAATGTTACTTTTTAAGGTGTGGGTGAGGGGTGGTCGATGAGGAGCACACTTTGGAAAGGCATTGATAAAGAGTAGTGTGTCCTTGGTGCTGCTATGTTGACACCTAATTAGAAGTCAATATTGCAAGCATAATGACCTGGCCAATTGCTGAACTGACTGCCCAAGTGACACAGTTAGAGTCCCCAGGTAATAACAAAAGATAAGAGTATTATTTGCCTGCCCAGTGCCACACAGTCACAGTGTTTACATTAGCACACAAATGCTGAAGTAGATTCTTCAGGGCTTGTGTCTTAAGCTGCTTCTGACCTAGGTGGCTAAGGTTAATATATCATCAAATTTGGTATAAAACCCAATCTTCCTAACTACAAATGCATTTAAACAAAAGTAGACAGGAAATAGCTTTTCTTGCCTGAAAAACAAAAGAGCAGTTGAGCTAGAGGGGCACATAAGAAGGCAGATAAAATATTCCTCTCCACACAGGCATTTTATTAACTAGCTTCTTAAAAACCACATCCAAAATTATCCTGATATTTGGGGTTTCTCTGTGCTATCTTTTGGATGATGTGTTTCTCCTTCCCTTATCGGTCTTTAATGAGCAAATAGAGTAATATTTCAGAAGGTGATTGGATTTTTTCCTGTGTATTATATCCATTTTGATTTGTATTTGGCCAGTGGTATGATGTATTAAATAGCTTATATTTATCTTTGGGTGTTTCATATATATATTTCTTAATGCTGAGAATCACAAATAGCTGTGTGGAAAGCTTCAGCCTGCCTGATTACAGTGGATGTGCAATTGGATTGAGGAATGTGTACTCAGAGCTTATGATCACTGGCCCGGTTGAGTCTGGGTGATGCATGTGGCTTTCCAGGGATGCTGCTATTTACATCTGTTAATGGCCCTTCTTGATGGCCAGCTCCCCAATGAGGTGATATGCAGCAGCCTGGGGATGAGGGACCAAGGCTGCAGATGTGGCTGGGCTCCATTAGGCAGGACCAGGGATGCTCATCTGGTAGGCTTTGTTTTGAGGGGTGAGTGGTGGGGGCGGGGAGAGAGGCCAGAGAGAGAAAGAATAGTGAAAAAAAGAATGAAAAGCATTACTTGTCCAGGTATATGGGAAACACACAGGCAGACATGAAAAACCACAGCTGTAACTGAGTTATAAGTGAATAGAAAAGAAAGGAAACTAGTGAATAAACAAGTAGAAGACCGACTCATTCTCATATAAAAGGGGAGAAGGCTGTGAGGGTTTGGGAAGAGACATGTCACTGCATTTTAAGTCAACATCATTTATTTGTGTGACTGGTCAGATGCTACTGAACAGAGATTTACATACCTCATAGTGCAGCAAGACATTAGTTGTGTGCATCGTTTGGTTTTCTGGTGTTGGGAAAAAGCAGCAAGAGATGCTCTCAAGGATGCAGTATTGAGCCATAGTAAATTTGTGCAGAAATGCAAGATACCTGGAGTAAGCCAGTAAAGAATGTTTCTATTATGCCTCCATAAAAGGACCTCAGGTCACAAAAGTTGGACAGTACATGAGAGGTGATTCTCTTTCTGTTCCCTTATCTGTTAAAGCTTTCATGGAACGAATCTCACTAAAGCTGGGAATAGTGTCTTTGTATATGGGCTGGTAAAATGGGAGTTGAGGATTTAGTCACCGCAGCCATGACATTCTTCCACACACATCTTGTGTGCATGTAGACTCTGATTTTTCCATCTTGAGTAGGCCCAAAGAAGGAATTGAGACAGCCTCGAAATACATTGTAAATCAGTTGTTCTCAGCATAGTCTAGAGCAGTATGCTAGAATGTTTTTTTCTAGTTTACAACAGAGAGCCTGGCTTTTTTGGCAACATAATCTTACTATGAAGGATGTATCTAGGTATAGAGCCATATCATCAAGAAACCTGAAAAAGAATTCTACGTGTAAGAAGCTTGTATTCATTTGTTTGTTTGTTTGTTTGTTTGTTTATATCTTTGTAGATTGGCATGGTAGCTTGGAAAATGACCCTTAAAAGTCCTGAATATCCAGATGGCCGGGATATCATTGTTATTGGCAATGATATCACATACCGAATTGGGTCCTTTGGGCCCCAGGAAGATTTGCTGTTTCTTAGAGCTTCTGAACTTGCCAGGGCAGAGGGTATCCCACGCATCTATGTAGCAGCCAACAGTGGAGCAAGAATTGGACTGGCAGAAGAAATTCGTCATATGTTTCATGTGGCCTGGGTAGATCCTGAAGATCCTTATAAGGTACAAACTGAGAAGAGATAATACCTCAAGACACTGTATAGTTATGCATGTGTGTGTATACATGTGCAGAAAGATGGGGGGACAGAACTGGTTTAAGTTTAAAAGCCAGCACTTGAAGTAAAATATAAATATCGTTACCTATGAAAATTCCTTAAGATACCATGTTAGAGACAAATTGTTTCTTAATGTGTTCACCTGGTTTTTCCTCCGGCTTTAACATAGATTGCTGTTAATTGAACATTAGATGAAATAATAGGGATGCATTTATCATGAGACGTGCCAAACACAAAATATGTACCTTCAAACTATTCTACTATGGCTTCAAGAACTTATGGCCAGACACCAACAAAATACCTTTACCCTCAGCTTCTCCAGCCTACTTGACGCTACCTGAAACTTGTCTGTCCTCTAAGGACACCATTCCCCTGTAGCCTTAAGTAGGGACTGATTTCTTTCTTTCCCTTATATACTACCAAGCCTGGAGGAGGAATACTCTCTTCTTTGGTCCTCATTGCTACTTTCAGACCATTTCTCCTTCCTTCTCCCAGAAAAATCCCTTTGAATCTCTTTGTTGTTTCAATCCCTTTGAATCTCATGTCACCACACTGTGTCATACTATCACTGCTCCTTATAAAAATGCTTCCCCAGCCTTCACTCACAACTTCTCATCGTTTATATCTCTTAGTTCCTGACACATTGTTACTTTCTTCAGTACTACTTATCATGTGATAATTCTTGGTGATTGCTATCCGTATAGATGATCCTTTCCATGATCTGGTTTCTTGAACTCTTCAGTTCTTCTCTCCTAATGGTCCTATCCTCTAACCTAGCTCACCCTCTCATTTCCCATAGTCTCAATTGCAGGCATCTCTTTCTTTGCCACCACTCCATTCTATCTTTACAATTTACTCTCTCTCGTCCTCCAACTACAACCATCCTTTGAATTTACCAGGAACTACAACTGTTGATTCTACCGCCTTTTTTCTGTTCTTCACTCCCTCCTTATATTGTCTTTCTTTTTTTCTTGTATGTATGTGGGGGTGTTGGGAATTGACCCCACAGGCACTCTAGCACTAAGCTACATCCCCAGCCCTTTTTATTTCTTATTTTGATACAGGGTCTCGCTGAGTTTTCACACACTGGCCTTGCGTTTGCTGCCGTCTTCAGCCTCCCAAGTAGCTGGGATTGCAGGTGTCTGCCACCACGCCCAGCTCTCATTTCATAATCACCACCTTCCCTACACCCTCTACTGTTCTTCTTCTTTCTTCATTCTACTTAACTCTGTGTCTTTACAAACACCTTGTTTAAGTCCAGCTTTCTCCATTTACTCCCATACATGCCTTGCACAGCTGAACTCTGACAGAGTTTAAAAACATGCAGTTCTGTTGACTAGTCCCACTTTAAATTCAAGCTTACCAAACTCCTGGATGACGGTTGCACATCTTCTCCCTCTTCAAACCCTCGTCACCCTCTTTCCCCATCGCCTCTTAGCTAATAGCAGACCTTGCTTCCCAATTTACTGAGAAACAGAAACAATTAGAAGAGTGCTTCCACAGACTTCCATGTGTCTGCATCTTGGAATTATTGGGCTGCTCTCTTACCCTCCACCTTCTCTTCTACATTTTAAATGAACAACTTAAGGCCATCCTTCCTCTTAGACATTAGATCTTCTTCCTTCTTGCCAATTAAGGGGGTAAATCAGCACTTCTCCTGCCTCTTTCTTCCATAACCACTTTTCCCCTTTCTTCTGGATCTACCCCTTTAGCATTCTGATAGTTATACCTCCTGTCACTTCCCCTGCTCCATTCATTACTCCTTCTCTCTAGAACAGAACTCAAGAGCTGTGTGTCCTTGCTGTTTCCAGACATTCCTCTTGTTCCCTGTTGAGTCCACATTAGTAAAGCTTGCCCATTCCACCACCGCTGCTTTTGTCAAGGTCACCAGTGCTTTCATATTACTAAATTCTACAGTGAATTCTCAGTCCTCTTCTTAGTGTCTCAGAGATTTAGCAGCATTTGGCACAGTGGCCACTCCTACATTCTTGAAATAATGCTTCTCTTGGCTTCCAGTACTCACAGAGTCTCCTTTGTCTTTCTACCTTCCTGGCTCCTCTTTCTCAGTTTCCTTTGCTGCCTTTCACATCTTTACATGTGAGATTGTTTCAGGGGATAATGAAAGTATTCTATATCTTGATTGTGGTGTTTATGCAAGTACATACATTTGTCAGAACTCACCAAATGATAACACTTAAACGATGAATTTCATTGCATGTAAGTTTATCGTTCAGTAAAGTTCACTTAAAAAGTGAATGGAAATTGATAGTGGCCACAAACAGTTGTGGGTTTTCTTTTGGGGTGATGGAAGTATTCTGCAATTAGTGATAAGGTTGCACACATCTATATATACTAAGAACTGTGAAATCATACACACATAGAGCATGTTAAGCATATATGCCATGTCACTCTACTTTGTATGTGAGTGTATTTATGTATGGATACAGTTAAACCAATTTTGAGATATTAATATGATTTTTTCAATGTAAGTAGGATTTAGGAGTTATTTATTGAAAAAAGCAAGGCCAAGCATGGTGTCACATGCCTGTAATCCCAGTACTTGGGAGGCTAAGACGGGGAGCACAGGTTTGAGGACAGCCTCAGCAACTTAGCATGGCCCTCAGCAACTTAGTGAGATCCTCTTTCAAAATAAAAAATAAAATAGGGGTGAGGGTGTAGCTCGGAGGTAGAATACCCCTGGGTTCCATCCCCAGCACCACACACACACACACACAAAAAAGGCAAAAGGCATGAATTCAATGTTCACTGACTATTAACAGTGCATAGACTTCTCGTTTTAATATAAAATCTCCTAGATTTGTGATCCTCTTCAGTTATCCCTTACCCATATCTATTTTGATGATAGTATAGATTTGAGAGAGTAAAGAATAGTAGTCCACACAATTCTTTAACTTTGTATTGGTATCTTTAATAGAGGTGTCGCTAAAGATCCAAAAATGGCCAGGCACAGTGGCGCACACCTGTAATTCTAGTACTTGGGAGGCTGGGACAGGAGGATCACAGGTTCAAGGCCAGCCTCAGCAATTTAGTGAGACCTCTGCAACTTAGTGAGATCCTGTGTCAAAAAAATAAAATAGGGCTGGGGTATAGCTCAGAGGTAGAAAGTTCCTGGGTTCCATCCCCAGGACCAGAAAAAAATGACCCTTTAATCCAGTTGAAAATAAAATGAATGGAACATAATTGGAGTCACAGGTATAAGGTATCTTGTTTCAAGGACAGATAGTCAGTGGTTAAAAAAATCCTACGTCTTATTAGACAATAACTCCAAGAAGTGCTATGGCAATCTAAAGCTAGCTTTGGAACAAGTGTCATTACCCATGCTTTGCTGTGTCTTTGGTTATGTCATGGTGGCAAGTAATGAGTTAAAAAGTATTTGTGCTTCACAGGGCTACAAGTATTTATATCTGACCCCTCAAGATTATAAGAGAGTCAGCGCTCTCAACTCTGTCCATTGTGAACATGTGGAGGATGAAGGAGAATCCAGGTATGTTTTTTTTTTTTTTTTTTTTTGCAGTACCGGGGATTGAACACAGGGGCATTCTACCTTCGCGCTACGCCCCCGGCCCTATTTTTTATACTTTATTTTGAAACTGGGTCTCACGAAGTTGCAGAGGGCCTCACTAAGGAGAAAGAGAGAGAGACAGGGAGAGAGAGAGCAAGAGAGCTGAGGCTGGCCGCGAACCCAGATCCTCCGGTCTCCGCCTCCCAAAGTACTGGGATTATAAGCGTGCGCCACCATGCCCGGCTGGTATGTATTTTTTATATATCAGAATTATTTGGCCATGACCAAAGAAAGAAGACTATGATAATTTCTTCCTTCTGGTCCTGCTGATCATGACCTTGGAGAGCACTGAAGAGTGCTTGTTACTTGATCTAGATGTCTTAAGTTTGTGTCTTAGCTTACTACAAATTAGCTAAAGGACCTTATTATTGATTGAAGTTTTAAAATCATATTTATAATATTATTCATTTAAAAAAAAAACATTTAACCAAACAAATTTTTTTTTTTTTTGCTATTGGAGTTTGAACTTAGAGGCATTCTATCTCTAAGCTACACATCCAGTCCTATTTTACTATTTGTTTATTTATTTATTTATTTATTCATTCATTTATTTATTTATATTTGCAGTACTGGGGATTGAACCCAGGGGCTTTCTACCTCTGAGCTATACTCCCAGTCCTATTTTTAATTCTTTCCTTTCCTTTCCTTTCCTTTCCTTTCCTATCCTATCCTATCCTATCCTATCCTTTTCTTTTGCAGTACTGGGGATTGAACCCAGGAGCATTCTACCTCTGAGCTACACCCCCAGCCCTATTTTTTAATTCTTTATTTTGAAACAGGGTCTCACTAAGTTGTGGAGGGCCTCACTAAGTAGCTGAGGCTGTCCACAAAACCGGATTCTCCTGTCTCAGCCTCCCAAGTACTGGGATTGCAAGTGTGTACAACCATGCCCAGCTTTATTCTTTATTTTGAAACAGGGTCTCACTAAGTTGCAGAGAGCCTCCCTAAGTAGCTGAGTTTGGCCGCCAACCTGTGATCCTCCTGTCCCAGCCTCCCAAGTACTGGGATTACAAGCGTGCACCACCATGCCCGACTGTATTTTATTTTTTTACTTTGAAAAAGGGTCTTGCTTAGTTGCTGAAGGACTTCTCTAAATTGCTGAGGCTGGCCTTAAACCTGTGATCCTCCTCTCTCAGCCTCCCAAGGATTACAAGCATGTACAACCGTGCCCGGCTACATGTAAACAATTATGAAGAAAATATGAAAAGCAGACACAATCCTACCCTGAGGCCACAATTATAAATTTATGTTATATTTCTACTGTCTTTTCTGCATTGATATCTTCTTTTCTACATAATTGGGATTATAAACCAGGCGTGGTGGTGCACGCTTGTAATCCCAGTACTTGGGAGGCTGAGATAGGAGGATCCGGGTTCACGGCCAGCCTCAGCTACTTTGTGAGGCCCTCCGTAACTTAGTGAGACCCTGTTTCAAAAGAAAGAATAAAAAATAGGGCTGGGGGTGTAGCCCGGCGGTAGAATGCCCCTGGGTTCAATCCCCAGTACCGCAAAAAAAAGAAAGGGATTGTGATAGATAGGAGTTCTTTTAAATTTTTTCTTTTCACTAAAAAACTTTTTAGGGAAATTTTTTTATATTCTTAAAATATTTTTGAGAATATCAACTGTAGTAGTTGCATAGTTTATATTATAATGAAAATATCATATTTGAACATTCAGGATATGTCTAATTTTTCACTATTATATCCCTGGGCTGAACATTCTTTTATGTAAACTTTTAGGAATATCTCTGATTATTCCTTTGGGTTAATTTCTGGAAGTAGAATTAATTACTGGTCCAAAAGTCCATTTTTAAGGGTTTTAAAATATAATTTCAAATTGCTCTCCTAAGATACGCATTTCTAATCAGCAGTATGTGCTTGTTTCCTCTCTCTTAATTTTTCTCTACCCTTGCCAACATTGATTATTGTCAATTAATAAAGTAGGATAAAAACAGCAATTGTTATTTTAACTTGTAGTTTTGATTACCAGTGAAGTGAACATTTTTATAATCTCTCTGCAAATATTTTCTAGAATGTTAATTGCTCCAATACTATTTATTGAATAATTCATACATTCTTATTTTACGTTCCATCTGCTCTTGGGCTAATGCCACACTGTTTTAACTATTCTGGTAGAGCAGGTTTCCTCACATTCTTAATTTTTCCCCAAGTCTTATTAGCTGATTTTGCCTTTTTAATGTAGGCTCTTTTTTAAAAAACAATTTCATAAGTGTTTATGTTCTAACAACTCAAAGATCATTTGAATAAAATAATATGAAAAACATTTACTTCATTCTTAAATAATCACAGTTACTCAGTAATGGGATATTTGTGTCTGCATAATATCTCAAACCTTGGAATCAGCTTGGATCCAGCCACCCTCATTTCTTGCTTTTCAATGATTTGTGTATAGAACTTTCCTTCTGTCTCACAGAAACTGCAAAAACCTGGCTTTGTAAAGATAGAACATTGTCAAAAGGAATGTAGCACTATTTAATGCTAAACCGTGAACTACCTAAAGCTAGTCACTTACATGGGGACCAACAGATATCACATGTCATAGTGTTTCTCTTATAAACTAAAGAAAAACTGGGCGTGGTGGTGCACACCTGTAATCCCAGTTCTTGGGAGGTTGAGACAGGAAGATCACAGCAACTTAGGGAAACCCTGTTTCAAAATAAAAAGGGCTGGAGGTGTGGTTCAGAGGTGTAGCCCCTGAGTTCAATCCCAGTACCAAAAAAATTAAAATGAAAAATATCCTCAGTGTCCCTAGAAGTTCACTCTGGTGCCCCAGATACCTTGGGAAATAGTGTGGATATGGTGGGATTTTGCCAGTTTCTTCATGTTTATTTCTAAATATTTTGCATTTTTTCTTAGTAATCTTAATAGGATTTTTTAACTCTTTATTACTACCAGGCATGATGGTGCCCACCTGTAATCCCAGTACTTAGGATGCTGAGACCAGGAGTATTGTGGGTTTGAGACTAGAGCACAGTAGCCTAGCAAAATCTTGTTTCTAAGTAAAAAAAAAAATAAAATAGGGCTGAGGGTGTAGCTCAGAGGTAGGCCGCCCCTGGGTTTAATCCCCAGTAACACACACAATAAACTTTATTACTTGTTTTTTGGAAAGCTATTGATTTTGTATGTTGCTTTTGTTACAAAGCAAGTCATTTTTCTTCTTGAGGTTCCTCATATGAAAGATGAAGATCAGGTAAACCAAGACCCTTATCTCAGTGCTGAGTACATATAAGTAATCAAAAATCCTGTCTAATATTATTGTCTATAATAATGGAGGTGATACTAACTGTCATATTGGATTGTTGTGAAGATCAAAATTTATATATATGAATGCTCTGTTACTTCTAATGCACTATGCAAAGATTTTTATTACAACAATTAAATGTAGTACTACCTTAAAGAATGATATTCCTAGGTGGTCGATCAGTCCTACTCAGGTCAGAGAGCAGAAAATGGGAAATTTTAATTCTTTTCCATGTACTACAATGTGGGAGAAGATACAATATGCAGGGAAGGCCAAGTGGGCCCATGAGTAATTGTACTATATGGCATGTGGACTTTATGAAAAGAGCACGTCACCCCCTTCCCAAATTAATGCAGTTCACTAACCTCTTGAGGTAGATTAGCTTCATCTGTAACATACCTCTAGAATTCAAGGTCTAGATAAAGAACAAAACGAAGAATTGGGTAATTATTGGATGTTGGGAGAAGCTAAAAATAGAAAACTAGAGAGATCTGGAAAGTAGAAATGCAAAGTCACAGATAAATAGCAAGAGCAAAGGGACAGAATTGATGGAGAGCTGGACAGAAAGAAGGCAGCAGAGAAATATGGGGATGGGGAAGTTGTTTAAGAGCCACTAGGGAATACTTATTTATTATTTCAATTTGTAAACTGTGCCCAGTGCCAAGCCTTCTGGGTACACATGGAACAGTAAATAATCTATGCCCATCTCTACTTCCAACTTGGTATTTTTTCTTTCTTTTATTAGTTGCATTCCCCACGTCCCATTCCTCATTATGAGCTATCACTCCTGATCCCCTGCCAGGAAGAGGGACTGGTGATTCCCACCAGATCCCCAGGATGCTTTCTGGACAACTTGGTCAGCATTTCACTTCTGCACACATCTGCCTGTCCCTCCGGAGGACTGCAGGCAGCCGGGAACCCTTACGCACAGACACTTGCTATTTTAACAAGGAGCAGGAATGGGAGTGCACTGTCTTGACCTTTGCCTTCATCCCTGTCTTGGAAAAGGAGAGGCGTTTCGACTTGAGAAACAGGGCTGAGCATGTTTACTTCCCCTCTATTTGGATCTTTTTTATTCCTATATAAAATTGTTGATTTAATGGTTATTGCTTATTATAGAGATATACATTAACCCTACTCCTAAGAAACTTGTTCAAGAAAGTAAGAAAGGGCATCTAGAATGTGAGGGCCATCTATGTGTCAAGCCCTCTCCTGGTTGCCAACCCTTAGAGATAGATACTGTTATCCCCATTTTACAAAAGGAACTATTCTCCCCGAGTCCTACCACTGTATGTATCAGGGCAAGGATTTTTTTTTTTCAGTACTGGAGATTGAATCCAGGGGCATTCTACCTCCGAGCTACAGCCCCAGCCCTATTTTATTCTTTTGTTTTGAAACAGGGTCTCACTAAGTTGCAGAGGGCCTAAGTAGCTGAGGCTGGCCGCAAACCTGTGATCTTCCTGTCTCAGCCTCCTAAGTACTGGGATTACAAGTGTGCACCACCACGCCTGGCTCAGGGCAAGGATTTAAACCTATCTGCTTAATTCCACATTTTGCTTTTTCTATTATATCATATTGCTTCCAGGTAACATAGGAACCAAACTAGGGAGAAAAGACATGTGAATGAAGAGTATAAAACCTTTGTATTAAATAAAAGTTTCATATGTTTTTAGCAGCCTTTTAATGGTGATTATTCCTTTAGTGGATTGTCGTTACGGTGTTTAACCTTTATAATTAATATCTAATAGGTACAAGATAACAGATATTATTGGGAAAGAAGATGGATTTGGAGCCGAGAACCTTCGAGGTTCTGGAATGATCGCTGGAGAATCCTCACTGGCCTATGATGAGATCATCACTATCAGCCTGGTAAATTTTCCTAGAATGTGAATTTTTATTTTTTAACTTATGTACAGTGCTAGGGCTAGAACCCAGAGCATTCAGTATGCTAGTCACGTGCTCTAGCACTGAGCTATAGCCCCGTCCCCAAGAACATAGAATTTTTGAAGAGCTGGCTGTGTGGTTTGGTTTATTTCTGCCCCCTTGGCTCCTATTCAGTCCCAAATGAGAGCATTGCTTAAAAACTGTATATCGACAATATTATTTTAATCATACACAATAATGGAAAGATAGGATAATATAAATTATTGAATTTCCCAAGTAGACCGAGGTTTGTTTTAGCATTTAGTTTAACTTTTTATTTATTTAAATTTTCTATCAGACTTTTAAAAGTTTAAGTTTCTTTCTTAGTACTTTCCTTGGTTCTACCTGTAGTGGGAATGCCAAGCACCTGTAAAATGGGCAAGAAAAGGGGCTATGAGCCTCAAAGTGTCTAATATTTGAGTTATTGAGTGAATTTTGTCTCTTCTTTGGCCAGAAAATTGTTTTTTTGTATTATTATTTGTCAAACAGATTTCATAAAAATAAATATTTATTTCTGTTCATGTGGATTTTACACATTTTATCTATGCCTATTCTTACAGCTTGGGAGAGGACATAAATATGTAACATACAAAATTTATTATTTTTTTAAGGTGACGTGCCGAGCCATTGGAATTGGGGCTTACCTTGTCCGGCTGGGACAGAGAACCATCCAGGTGGAGAATTCTCACTTAATTCTGACAGGAGCCAGTGCCCTCAACAAAGTAAGTTTCTAGGGTATGGGAGAAGCATGGGAGAAGCATGGGAAGCTATTTGAAGTTTATTGTTATCCTGGTTAAGTACGTGCTTGCAATCCCCACTACTCAGGAGACTGAGGCAAAGTACTGGGATTACAAGCGTGCGCCACCATGCCCGGCCCTTGATTTTTTTTAACAATTTTTTGTGTATATGTGTGTGTGTGTGGCACCAGGGATTGAACCCAGGGGCATTCTACTCCAGATCTATTTAATTTTTTTAATTTTGAAAGAGCGTCTCACTGAGTTACCAAGTGTTGGCCTTGAACTTACAATTCTCCTGTCTCAGCCTCCCAAGTACTAGGATTACAGGCATGTGCCACAACGCCAGGCTTTCTTTTTTTTATGTGTATGTGTTTGGTACTGGGGAATGAACCCAGGGGCATTCTGCCTCCAAGCTACACTCCCAGCCCTATTTATTTTTTATTTTGAAACAGGGTCTCACTAAGTTGCTGAGGCTGGCCGCGAACCTGCAATCCTCCTGTCTCAGCCTTCCAAGTACTGGGATTACAAGCGTGCGCCACCATGCCCGGCTTTGTTGTTGTTGTTGTTGTTTAAGGACAAAGTCTTGCCATGTTGCCCAGACTGTCCTTGAATTTGTGATCTTCCCAAGTAACTGGAATTACAGGCATGCACTGCTGCACTTGGTTTGTTGGCCTCGTTGAAATTCCATTTCTCCTCTCTCCTCTCACATGATTTGATGATAGAGCTTATAGAGTTACACACATACTAAATTGCATTGGATATTGTGTTTATGAGACTTGCAGGAACTTTTTCTCAAGCCCCAATTTTCAAGTGGTAGGATAGGGACCAAGTGTCCTATCCTATCATTCCCATTTAGAAAAAGTTGGTAATTTCACTGGTCCACTTAACTTTTGGAGATGTCAGAAATTAGGGGAATTGTTTGATATGGTCAATATCATTTTGGAGGTTTTCTTTTCTCTCCAAGGAAAGGCAGAGTAGTGCTAACAGTGGCAAACTTGACTCTCCTCTTTTTTCAGAGAATAGCCTAGAAATAAAGGTTACAAGCTGCCACCACTGAAGATCATTGCAGTGAGAGAAACTGCTGAGAGTCTTAATTTTTTTAAGTTGTTCTTTTGGATACTTTCTTAGGATAAGATATTGATGAATGCTGAAAAGAGTTTTAGGTACTATTACCTATGAGAATATTTTTTTTGGTGGTACCGGGGATTGAACCCAGGGGCATTCTGCCTCCGGGCTATACACCCAGCCCTATTTTTTATTCTTTATTTTGAAACAGGGTCTCACAAAGTTGTGGAGGGCCTCACTAAGTAGCTGAGGCAGGCCACGAACCCAGATCCTCTGGTCTCAGCCTCCCAAGTAGTAGGATTACAAGCGTGCACCACCACACCTGGCTTATGAGAATATAACTTTAAAATGATATCTCTATTTCCATGGTATTTTCATACATGGACAGAGAGTTAATTTCTTTTCTTCTTTTGTGTGTGTGTGTGGGGGGAGGGGGCACTGGGTATTGAACCCAGGGGCGTTCTACCTCCAAGCTACAAACCCTAACCCTTTTTTATTTTTCGTTTTGAAACAGGGTCTTGCTAGGTTACTAAGAGTCTTACCACATTGCTGAGGCTGGCCTTGAACCTGCAATCCACCTGTCTCAGCCTCCTAAGTACTGGGATTACAGGTGGTGTGCACCACCATACCTGGCCAGAGAGCTAATTTCTGAAATATATCGTGCTATATTTGGTCCCCTCCACATACACACACTGCCTCCCATACTGTGTTCTATACAAAAATATTACAGAAAGCAGAGGTTGTTGGTTTTTTGTTTGGGTTTTTTGTTTTGTTTTGTCTGAATATTTACCAGTTGAATTTCATTTGTGCCATGAAAAAAGCATTAAGGATTTTTTTTTTCTTAAAAACTGGTTGAATTGTTCTAATCAAATGCAGTATATTTACCTTCTTCCTAGCCTGCGGGGCTACTTGTTAAAGGAAAAGCCTGGTTGCAGGGGGAAAGACAAGTAAAGCTGCTGTTGTAACTTACCAAACAATGCTCATTTCCCAAAGGGCACGATCATTTTTAGCTAAAGGGAATGATCACTTATAGAGGTTACCTAATCCTGCTTTGCCTGCTTCACTATCTTCATGTCAGCACCTCTTAAGTAAAGTTGTGCTGCTGGAAGGCACCGATTTTATGCAAATTCATTAAGAATGTCCTGTCAGCCTCTTTTGCTTATCAGGAATGAGAAAGGAAACTCTTCAGAGCTACCACTGCTCAGCTTGCTTCCTCTGACTCACTAGTGGTACATATTCTGTCCTTGTCTTGGTGTGTGCTGATGTCTTTGTAGCCTCTGCCTTGCTTTCTGCAGGTATCTCTGTCTCGCTTACTCTGGGTATATGCTAGCTCCTCTGAGTGTCTGTCTCTGTGTGCGTGCTGATCTTTCTGTCTCTTTGTTTCTACGTCTCCATTACACATCCCTCCTTCTCTGTGTTCTTCCCTGAGTGTCCATGTGCGAGAAAGTCTTTGTGTGTTTGAAATACCGTAGAGGCTCCTTTCTAAGCCTTAACCATTTTGCTCATAGTATGTGTGTATCTGTGTAACGTGGATATGTAGGCACTGCGTGCAAGCTTATATACGATCTTAGACTGTAAACATTTGACCCCCACCTTTTTGAGTCTTCATCCTTTATGTTAAACATTGGGGTGAAGAATAAGAAGGGGGGTACTGAGAGGTTGTAGGGGAAAAAATCTTGTGTGTGCAAGTGCCGATCCCGTTGACCCCTTTGAAAATTGAAATAATGATAATGCGCGTCTCCTGACTGCATCAAAGTATCAGCACATCAAAAGCCAGGAGGCATGAAATGCAAATGATAAAGTGAAAGCAGATGGATTGTGCATGATCGCCTGATGCCCAATGAATTTTAAAAGGTGCCGGTTTGCAAGGGAGGGGTAGAGGATTGGGGGTGGGGGACTGAAATAAACACGTTATCCCTGCAATTTTTTTTGTTCTTGACGCTCACTCTTGACAATATTTTTTCACACTTGAGTGAGCACCCACTCCATCTCTCGCTCCCTTTCTCCCTCCCTCTTTCTCTCCCTTTCTCGATCCTCTCCACCCCCCCCATCCCACCTCTTACACGTCTCAGGTCATGTCGCTGCAGCTCCAGTGGAAATAATAAGATATAAACCACGAGGTTGTTATTTGCATAGAAATAGCATGGAGCCCCAGGCAGCAGGAGAGAAGGACACAGGGATCATTTGTCTAAAATTTTAATGAAAACTTTTGCTGAGGCAGAGATTTTTAAAAAAAAAAAAAAACTTTTTCTCCCTGTTCCCTCCCCAACCGTCCCCACCCCCTCCAACCCCATCACTGATTTGACTTAACATGGTTTGAAGAGAAAGAATTGATACTCCACATATCATATTCACATAAGGCAGCAACATGTAAATTTTTGTTCCTTTAATAGATATGAAGCTGAAGAGACACCCATTCCCAACTTAATACATTGCATGTGCGTATCAAGCTTTTATGGCAGCATTCCAACTCAGCACACACATGATATCAGCAGCCTATTTTTAATTAGTTTACACCTGCCTACCCGTTGCTTCCAAAGACTCTTACTTTTTCAAAGATTTCTTTTTTCTTTTTCTTTCTTTTAGCTAGCAGTAATAACATGCATATAAAATATAGATATTGTGATGGTTTTCTGGTTTTTTTCAGTGGTTTTATTGTACACGTTTTATTCATGAGCACCATCCTTTGCCACTATATCCTTTGTTCCAAAATCAGAGTGTTTCCCACAGTTGTATTTTTAGCCCTTTCCCCTTGTAGTCTTAGTATTTGTGTTCTCTTTTCTGCATCTCTCTTGCTTTGTTGCCTGAAGTTATTTGTAAGGTATTGAAAATATTAAAAAGTTGAGGAGATATGATTTCTGGATTTTCTTTAAAGTTGTGGTACAGATTTGAGATTTGAACTAAAAGCAATGGACTGGTGATTAGAGGCAGCCCAAATAAATTTATTTGAAACCCAAGATCAAGAACATCTGTCGGGCTGAGCATGGTGTGTGCACACCTATAATCCCAGTACTTGTGAGGCTGAAACAGGAGAGTCACAAGTTCAAGGCCAGCCTCAGCAACTTAGCAAGACCCTCAGCAACCTAGCAAGACCCTGTTTCAAAGATAAAAAACAAAAAGATCTAGGGATGTAGCTCAGAGTTAGAATGTCCCTCGGTTCAATCCCCAGTAGCTCCCCTTTCCAAAAACAAGAACGTCTGTTTCATGCCTTGCTATATTCCGAGGCAGGCTAACGGTATCAGGGCCATTTTACAGATGGGAAGACTAAAACAGACTAGAAAGAGACTAGATCGGAGTCCGAACATGAACTTTATATCCCTAAGTTGTATTGCAGAAGGGCTCAGGTCTCTGTGCTTAGGTAAGTTCACAAGGCCTACAAAGGGAAAATCGTCATTTTTCCCATCCAAATGTCATGAGAGTGATGACATAAATGGGAGAGGTTTCTAAAGGCTTCCTGTTTGGTGTCTCTCAAGGTAGTCAGCCGCAGGCTCCTCACCCCAGGAACTGTAGGCTGCAGCTGGCAGAGTCCTCAGAATGCCTCACTGAGTGACAGTAGAGCTGAGGGATGTGGCAGATCGCCCCACGTGAGGGAGTCATACTGGCCCGGCAAAGGCAGGGACCTGTGTCCTCGGTGTATTGGGAAGACAGACCCTGCAGGAGCTGAGATGATTTGCAGAGTCATAAACTCTAAAGTCAGGGTGCCACTTGTACGTTTGCAGCAACTTTCATATTTACCTCACCTCCCTGACAATGCCTCCTCTCAGTTTCTAGTTCATCTGTTTGGCATAGTGTCAGGTGGCGGCAAGGCTGTAAGAACCTACATTGTAATGAAACACTCGTGTAGACTAGCGCCTACTAGCTCTCAGCCAGGCACCCAGACTTGGTGAAAGTCCACTCTATGCACAGAAATCGGAATTTGCAGTTTATGGGTGTCCTCTGGGCAGTAACCGCCTATGGAGGTAAGATTCTGCCAGTGGCTGTGATACGTGGGTGATAGATTCACTCACCAGGTGATAATGTGACTTCCGTATGGTAAGCATTTTGGAGCTTCTGCTTCTCTCTCAGAAAACAATGCCATAATCTCACCTCCTTTAGTGAGATCGGGTCCCTATTTCCACTGAAACTGTCAGGAAAAATGAAATTATATATTACAGGACTAACAGATGTGGGTAGGTCTGTTAGTCCTGTAGGGGGCGCTAATTCTTCTAATCTTGCTGAGCAGAGACTTGGTACAAGTCACATCCCTCTCTGAATCCCTCTAAGGTTTCTATGGACATATTTATATGTAGCCATGCAACATGAGACCTGCAGTTGTTACATTTGACTCTGTTGGGCACTTGTCTGTCGCACCAGGGGCTGCACTGTACAGTTCCCACGCTCACCCATGACTCTGACACATGAGAGAGTTGTGGAGGCTCAAGAAGTGAAGGAGATTATTTAGCTCTCACTGTGGGGTAGCAAGCATTGTCACAGTCACATAACCTAAAGAGTTAAAACGTGGTTTCGGACTGCGTGGGTTTAATTCCTGGCTCTACCATCTACTAGTTGGGTAGTCTTGGGCAATTGAGTTAACCTCTCTCGATTACAATATATTAACTATAACATGGGGGATGTTAATAGTACCTGTCTACTAGGGTCATTATGGGGATTAAATGAGTTAATACAGGAAAACATTGGCACTGTTGTAGTCTTCTCTGAGGTACATTTAGGGGATTTGTCTGTCTGTTTTTCTCATTGTAATTCGTTGTCTGGGCCCTGGAAAGGAAATACAAGCACAGTATTCTCCATACTTTCTGAGTCTCTGAAGGCAAAATTCCTTCAAGAAAATGTTAGATGGCAGTCTCTACCCTGGCAGTACATTCATGTATTGACTTTCCCAGTAGATGTTATCTAAAGACAATCAACACACTTTGGAAAGCCATTAACGGTGAGAGGCACCATGTTCGGTCATGGTAGGGTAGTATATATGTCAGTCATCTGTCTACAAGAGTCCCCAAGGACTTGTTGATACAATAGCCCATAATCACTCTAAGGACCAGTCTAGCAATTTGCATTTTTAAAAGTCCCTAACTACCTCTTTTCACAATAGACAGTCCCTGCACTCTCGTAATTCCAGATGGGATCACTCTCCCTTCTAAAGAGGGCATTTTAGCTTCCTTTCTGAGTAAGCCTTGCTCTAGCAGTATGAACAAGTTCTCAAAAAGGATTGCAGTGAGCTGATCTCCTTAGTTTTCAGCCCCCTCCCCCATGTACATACACAAAGTGTGGGTAAATCCAGTCCCGTTTGGGATTTTGTTTTTCATTTGATGTTCTTCACGTTCTGTAGAAAACTCTATCTGGTATATTTGACTCTGTTAGTGAGCCTTGGTGATCTGCTAGCAGCCTGGTCCTGAGTGTGCTGGTTTGGAGATCTTGCAGGTTAGAATTGCCATTCAGTATGCCATACACAGAGATAGATCTGATTTTAAGAAAGCCCCCCGTGTATGTATGGTGGCCTAGAGCCCAAGGCCTTGGGAGAACCTACAAGTTGCAATCCAGAGCTTCAAGATAAAGTGAAAGTTCTAAGGCTCTGCTTGGGGTACTGAATACAAATTCAGAAATGATGATGTTGGATGACCTATTATAAATGTTCTCAGCCAGGCATGGTGGAGCACACTTATAATCCCAGCACTAGGGACACTGAGACAGGAGGATTGCAGGTTCACTGCCAGCCTCAGCAACATAAGGCCCTCCTCAACTTAGTGAGACCCTGTTTCAAAATAAAAAATACAAATAGGGCTGTGGGTATATATAGCTCAGAGGTAGGAAGCTCCTGGGTTCAATCCCCAGTACAAAAAAAAAAAAATAATCTCAAACTTTTTGTAGTTACAAAACCTTTAGGTTAAGAAAAAAAAAGTTTGCCAGGTGTGGTTGCGCATGCTTGTAATCCCAGCACTTGGGAGGCTGAGTCAGGAGGATTGCAGGTTTGAGGCCAGCCTCGGCAACTTAGTGAGGTCCTCTGCAACTTAGTGAGACCCTGTTTCAAAATAAAAAAATAAAATAGGACTGGGGGTGTAGCTCAGAGGTAGAATGTCCCTGAGTTCCATCCCCAGTACCACAAAAACAAACAAAAAATCCACAAATATTTAAACAATGAACAATTCTCTTTGCCATTTACTAGGTAATCAACTTTGGGCTTTAGTCCATTTGAGTCTCAATTTCCTCTGTGTAAAATTGGAAGCATAATGCATTTACCACCTTAAAATGGAAGACCAAGCCAGGCGTGGTAGCGCACACCTGTAATCCTAGTACTTGGGAGGCTGAGACAGGATTGCAGGTTTGAGAGCAGTCTCAGCAACTAAGTAAGACTCTCAGCAACCTAGTGACCTAGCAAGACCCTGTTTCAAAACCAAAAATATAAAGGGCTGGGGGGAAAGCCAAGCATGGTGGTACATGCCTGTAATCCCAGTACTTAGGACACTGAGACAGGAGGATCGCAGGTTCAAAACCAGCCTCAGCAACTTAGTGAGACTGTCAAGAACCTAGCGAGACCCTGTTTCAAAGTAAGAAATAAAGCCGGGAATGGTGGTGCATGCCTGTAATCCCAGTACTTGGGAGGCTGAGACAGGTAGGTTGCAGGTTCGAAGCCAGCCTCAGCAACCTAGTGAGACCCTGTTTTAAGCTAAAAATAAAATAGGGCTGGAGATGTAGCTCAGAGGTAGAACAGCCCTGGGTTCAATCCCCAGTACCAAAAATAAAAAAAGGCTGAGGGTGTAACTTGAAGGAAGAATGCCCCTGGGTTCAATCCCCCGTGCCAAAATAATAAATACATAGATAGACTGACTGACCAAAGGACCTCTTAATCATAAATTGTCTTTAATTTCTAGTATTCTGTACTAGTATTCTGCTCTCAAGATATATACTGATCCATAGCCAGGAAACTATGTTAGGCTGGGGTGGAAAGAGGACAGATTGGAGGAGGAGAATTTTAAAAAGATACTACATATTGTGGTGTTATATATTAGAGAAATTACATATAGTGATGTTAAATTATTATGTATTAGATTCGGAATGGAAGTTGTAGAGCATGATGACTTAAAATTTATCTTGTTTCTTATCCAGATTACAGAAGAGTAAATGTTCTATGCTGTTCACAAGTGGCCACAGAATTGTAAATGTTGGGAGTAGAAAGTCCCTCAAAAGTCTGACCACCCAACCATTGCTTGAATTTCCTCTGTAACACTGTTGATGAATATTCATCTAGTTATGCTTGCAAAATTCCACTTGAAGAGAGTTTACCACTTTTTTAGCTAATTCATTCATCTGTATAAAGTTTTTCCTTATATTTGGCCAGAGTCTATTTCCCTGTGCAGACAAACTGATTGCTCCTTAAAATAGTGTTCAAAATCAACAAAAAAACTCCCAATTTTATGATGTGACCTATGGGAAATTGAGTGGAACCAAAGTCTGTCTTATGTACTTTTGCCTTCAGAGACTGGTCTTGTCTTAAAAACAAATGTAGTAAAGATGAAAATGCTATTTCAAGATAGAAAAGAAACTAATTCATAAACAACATTCCTGCCAGTTAAAAATATGAAATAAGTAGAAATGACAAGAGAAACAGTTAAAAATTAATTCTACCTAGAGGTATGCTGTGGACCCTTAGGGGTCTCTTGCACAGTGCCATGCAAAACTGTTGGAGCCCAGTTATCTCCTGATTTCCCATCGTTTGCCTTGTCAAAAGTCAAGCTGATATGTGGTTGGATGATAGATCTTTTGGGGTACCAGCTAAAACTCATTGGGTCCAAGGTTTGGTAGAGTCAGCGAAGGTGCTGTAGACTGAGGTATTCAAGGCCCTGACGGTACACAAACAGAAGCTAAATTGCTAGATTATTACCCTGTCACCTCAGTGAGCAGTCTCTGGCTTGCCTCATCTGTGTGGACCTCTGATGTATCTCTACCCAGTCTCCAGAGTGTCCATTTCAACCTCCCGGATTCTGATGTTCATGAGTATGAGAATGAAAGAAATTCCTCTGCTTCACACATTTCTTGGCACAAGAGGCTCTGTACTTTCTTCTGAACTCGAGCTGGGTGCCCATTGAGACCTGTGAGCACGGTACCTTGGGCAGAGCTGTTTTCTCAGCCTCATTTTCCAGGCAGTCATATATTGCACCTTCGCATGGTGGATTTCCTTCCCTTTTCTTTCTTTCTACACAGGTTCGTAGCTCTGTCTTTGCAGATTGGTGTTCACTTGAAGCTTGCTACTCTGTCAGCCCTCTCTTCTCCCTTCAACCTTTCTTCTCCCCCAACCCCAGCCTGAAACTCAAGTAAATTAGCTTCTCACCCTTGCCCCCCAGTTAAAAAAAAAATCCCATACTCCTCCAACAGTGTCTGCTCTTGGATTTGCAGTCAGCAGCCATCTCCAATAACCATCAGGCTGTCAGCTTTGCAGCTCCCCACTACCTCCCACCTCCCCCATCACTCACCAGAGGAAAAGAGAGCCAGAGCAAGAGCTGGAAATATATCATGCAATAGTGTATCATGAATTTGTTGTGAATCACAGTGGTGAAGCAGGTTTATTTATTTCTGAGACCTTAAATCAATACAAAGTAGGTCTCTTAGTTCTGAAGCTGGGATGGAGTGTGAAAAAATGAGCCCATTGTACTCTTAAAACTTTGGGGAAAGGAGATGACAGCTATATAATTCCATTTACCAGGCACTAGGGGCTTTAATGTGAAGGTGACAGGGAGCTCTTTGTGCATTTAGAGCACCATATCTTCTAAATAAAAGATCTGTAGACTTGATAGTGGAGCATAGCTCCAAGTTTAATAATCTCCAAGCATTAGACCAAGCCAATATGTTCCCAAGTCAGAGAGGTCCCCCCTAAACACTCATAAATTAAAAGTGCAAGAACTGCACACGTTGGTAGATTAGAAATGCAAGGACTCCAGTCTTTTCTAGGAGGAAGACAGACCTGGGCCCTCCTTGTGCACAGACCGCTGTGTGAATATGATAAAGGCTCGGGAAACGAGTCTGTTTAGAAACCTGACTCCTGGCTGTTCATCATTCGAAGAAAGGTCCCCTGTGCATGGATCCGAATCTCACTATGTCTCTTCTCATTCAGAGGGGCCATCATCACACAGTCTAATCAGCTAATGTACACAGTCAGGAGTGTTGAATTATGAAAGGAGAAGCTTTGAGAGCTTTTTAGATTGAACTACAGATTACCTTCCATGCCTAGGCTTCAAGTTTTACTGGTTGATTCTTGACTAGCTCCTAATTTTAATAATGTCTCAGTGTCTGGGATTTAAGTCCTTTAAAATAGTGTACATATCTGCGAATTTAGGAAAAGAACCCACCCAAAATTAACAGCATAAGATGCAAATGTGAGAAGTCAAAACCATTGAAACAGATAATCAACTTTTGAATATCTTCATTTTTTTTTAATCTGACCCACTGATAAAATTTACCTTTTTACAACAGATAAAGCTGGTTTATGCAGCTCAGTAGAGCAGACCTAATATAACATGACTTTAGAGTACATAGAGTTACTAGTTTAATTCTAGCTTAAGCAAAAACAAACGAAACACCCAACATCTACAGAGGGGAAAACTAAAAATGTGTAGGAAAATTGAACCACTTGTTTTGCTTAAGAAAGCCACTACACATTATAGTACTAATATGAAGTCAGGAGTGGTGGCACACTCCTGTAATCCCAGTACTTGGGAGGCTGACACAGGAGCATCTCAGGTTCGAGACCAGCCTCAGCAACTTAACAAGACTCAGCAACCTAGTGAGACCCTGTTTCAAAATAAAAAAATTAAAAGGGCTGGGAGTGTAGCTCAGAGGTAAAATGCCCCTGAGTATAATCTTCAGTAACACACACAAACACACACAATATTAATAATAATAGTAATATGAAAGACTTTATTTATAGTAGTTCAACTTGCTGAAAATACAAGTCAAAATTGAGGAGTTTTGTGTGTGTGTGTGTGTGTTTGTTGGCACTACGGACTGATCCCAGGGGGCATTCAACCTCCAAGCTACACATCCATCCCAATTTTATTTTATTTATTTATTTATTTATTTTATTTTGAAACAGCCTGTCACTAAATTGCTGAGGCAGACCTCGAACCTGTGATCCTCCTGTCTCAGCCTCTCAAGTACTGTGATTACAGGTGTCCTCCACCTCGCCCAGCTTAAAATCTAGTTTTTGTAGAGCAGTAAGAATTGTGGTAGTTCACAAGCATTTTTTACATACTTGTTATATGTAAAGGCATTCTTATGTTGTAGAGATACAAGGATGATTCTTGCTTTCATGGAATTTAAAATTTAGGCTAAAAGACAGTAATATGCTTTTCATGTACTGTAAGGGAAAAATAAACTTGCTGCTCCCTAGATCTAAATGAGAAAGCTCAAAAAGGCCACAAAGATAAAATCCGTGCTCCTCTCTGAGAAGCCAGGCCCCAGCAAGTTCTGAACTCTGGTGCCTGGCCACTGTGGACATGGGCGGTCGGTCACAGCCACCTGCCTCCAAAACCAGTGTTTTCAGATGAAACAATAGGAAGTAACTGGATAAACAGTTATATTTAAAATTTATATATTAAATATATAAAATTTCCATCTTTAGAGAACACATATTTCTGTTCTGGCTGGGGGTATAGCTCAGTGGTAGAGTGCTTGCCTAGTATGCACAAGGCCCTGGGTTCAATCTCTAGTACTGCCAAAAAAAAAAAAAAAAAAGAACCTCAGAAAAAGACAGGTATTCAGAATACATGAATTCTCAGAACTCACTAATAAGAAAACAATCAGTAATTAAAAACATGGGCAGGAAATTTGAATAGACACTTCACAAAAGATGATATAAGGATAATGAGGATTCAGGACAGCTAGAAAGCTCATCATTGTTGGTGGGAATGCAACATGGTACAGCCAGTTTGAAAAAGGTGTGTTCTTTGTGGGGTTTTGTTTTTTTATAAAGTTAGCTATACACTTAACATTCAACCTAGCAATCCCACTCCTATGTGTTTTCCAATAGAAATGAAAATATATATCCACACAAAAACCTGTACATGAGCCAGGTATAGTAGCATATGTCTATAATCTCAGCAGCTCATGAGGCTGAGGTAGGAAGATTACAAGTTCGAGGCTAGCTTGGGCAAATTAGTGAGACCGTCTGGGGTGGGGGGTATACTGGGGATTGAATCCAGAGGCATTGTAATTCTGAGATACATCCCCAGCCCTATTTTATTTTCATTTTGAAATAGAGCCTCACTAAGTTGCTGAGGGTCTTGCTAAATTATTGAGGCTGGCCGCAAACCTGCGATCCTCCTGTCTCAGCATCCCAAGTACTGGGATTATAGGCATGTACCACCATGCCTGGCTGAGACCCTGTCTTAAAATAAACTAAAAAGAAATGGTGATGTAGCTCAGTGGTAGAGTGCCCCTCAGTTCAATCCCTAGTACTTCAAATAAAACCAAACCAAAACAAAAGAAACCCCACCTATACATGAATGTCTATAGCAGTTTTATTCATAATTCCCCCAAACTGTTAACCCCAGTTTCTACCAACAGATGAACAAGAATACCACTTAGCTGCAGAAAGGAATTTCTGATATTTGCATCAGTGTGAATGAATCTGATGCATTATACTAACCAAAAGAAGTTAGACTCAGAAGTCTACATCCTATGTGATTCCATTTATCTAATGTTCTAGAAAAGGCAAAACTGTTGGGCCAGAGAGCAGATGAGCAGTTGTTAGGTTAGACAGAGAGGGGATGGAGCCAGGCGTGGTGGCGTACACTTATAATCCCAGTACTTGGGAGGCTGAGACCGGAGGATCCAGGTTCACAGCCAGCCTCAGCTACTTAGTGAGGTCCTCCGCAACTTAGTGAGACCCTGTTTCAAAAATAAAGAATAAAAAATAGGGCTGGGGGTGTAACTCGGAGGTAGAATGCCCCTGGGTTCAATCTCCAGTACTGCAAAAAAATAAAAAGGAGATGGATTACAAAGGAGCATGAGGGAACTTTGTGCGATGAAGAAAATTCTGTCTTGATTGTGCTGGTGGCTCTATGACTATCTGTGTTTGTCAACATTCATAGAATTGTACACCTTAAAGTTTTGTTATATGTAAATTGTGCCTCAATAAACCAGACTTAAAATGTTAAGTATTTCCATAGTTGGAATTGGCTTATTTTCGGTACGCCCAAGTCCTTAGCTAAATAAGCAGTTGATAGATTGCTAAGATGAGTGACTCAGCTTTCTCTCTGGATCCTAAGCCTTTTCTCCTACATTTGGCAGGTAAACTATCTCTTCTCTACCCCCTTACATTAAATAAGTCTCAGTTCCTCACCCACTCCACCTTCAGATCTCATCATTCCCCTGTTGGCCAGTGAGACCTATACCTCAGTAAACAGAGGTCTTCCAGTGTTATTTCTGGCCTGTATCTCAGTCTCTTTTTTTTTTTTTTTTTGCGGTACCCGTTGAACCCAGGGGCGTTCTACCTCTGCGCTACACCCCCAGCCCTATTTTTTTTATACTTTATTTTGAAACCGGGTCTCACAAAGTTGCGGAGAGCCTCACTAGGTAGAGAGAGAGAGACAGGGAGAGAGAGAGAGAGAGAGCTGAGGCTGGCTGCGAACCCGGATCCTCTGGTCTCAGCCTCCCAAAGTACTGGGATTCAAGTGTGTGCCACCACGCCCAGCTTTCTCAGTCTCTTTTTGGCTAAATATTTTTTCTTTTCCTCCCAGTGATAGCACAGTCCCTTTGCCCCAGTTTATCCTTCAGCAAACCTGATCAGTTCATAACTTGCTTATAGAGAGATTTTAGGTCTTCAGTGGATGGTCTTGAATTCAACAGTGGCTCAGGTCACGGGCTTTTCCCCTACCAGCGTATGTCATGAGCCCCTTCTCTACCCCAAGCCTAATACATGAGCTGCCGACCAGCACTCCACTTTGCCAGTGATGGCAGTGGTAATAAAGATGGGAAGAAGATGTAACCCTATTGCTGTGTGTTTTTGTGTGTTTTTTTTTTGTTTTGTTTTGTTTTTTTGCGGTACTGGGGATTGAACCCAGGGGCATTCTACCTCTGCGCTATACCTCCGGCCCTATTTTTTATACGTTATTTTGAAACCAGGTCTCACGAAGTTGTGGAGGGCCTCACTAAGTAGAGAGAGAGAGAGAGAGAGAGAGAGAGAGAGAGACAGGGAGAGAGAGATGAGGCTGGCAGCGAACCTGGATCCTCTGGTCTCCACCTCCCAAAGTACTGGGATTACTAGTGTGCGCCACCACGCCCGGCTGGCTGTGTGTTTTGAAACACCTAAATATTCTTGGTCTGAGAGGCGCTAGTCCTGTTTCCCTAGAGATTTAATTCCATTCACCTTTAGATATATTCCTGGTGAAACATTTACACGGTAATATGTGCTACGCCACTTAAAATTGTTAATTGAAGATTGAATTACTTGTCAGCTTTTAAAAATGTGTAGTCCTCAGGTCAAGGAGGAGGATATTAGCAGCATGGAGTAGATGAGCTATTACAGTTTTTCTTCCCCTTCCTCTTTTCTCTCCCACTCTTTTTTATCCTTCGTCCTTTCATTCTTCCTCCTTTCTTTTAACCCTATTTTTACCAACTTTTCCCTACTCCCTCCTATCCTTTCTCACTATCTCTCTCTCTGTCTTAGCCAAAGCTTTATGAATAACCTGACAGATCCTAGAGTGACTTTAATACCTAGAATCATGGGTGAAGTCCAGTGACGATGATTGCTCAGTAAATTTACAAAACCCCTCCTCAAATACCCATCATTATTTTTCACTCTTAGCACATGATTGCAAATATTTGCATATAAGTCTAAGGATCCCCAACATAATGTGTGCATCAGGACAAAAACAATTTTTAAAAAAATTAACAGTTTTTAAATTTAACAATTTTTAATCTTTAAATTTAACAATTTTTTAAAACTTTTTTCTTAAAGTTGCATTTATGAAAGTTGGGATCTCAGTGCCTATGCTGACAAAGATCCTGACAAGTAAATACTACACTCATTCAGTGTTACACTGTGATTTCATTTGCACAAAACCTCACAATGCTTCGCCACTTCAGTCAAATGTCTGGAGCACTAGGGAAAGGAAGAACGTGTTTATCTTGATCTCCAAAAAGGGATTTAAGGGCGCGAGCAGGCGGTGTATTAGACTGTTTTCATTGCCTGTCAGCTGTGGTAAACC
The DNA here is from genome assembly GCA_004027185.1 of Glis glis. NCBI lineage: Eukaryota > Metazoa > Chordata > Mammalia > Rodentia > Gliridae > Glis > Glis glis. Next base: position 5,659 of record PVJS01004892.1, on the reverse strand, counting down.
TGAGCTGTCTGCAGTGTCTCTAGATAAGCAGCAACAGCAGCAGAGGCCTTAGCGTGTATGTATGACGGCACTCATTTGTACCTCTCACATATCTCAACATTCCTACAGGCTCTGGAGCATCTTTGGTGGAGCCTTTAACAATCGCCTCTCTGCTAATCACTGGCTTTTATGTGGTGCCCTTAATTCTCAGGTCTGCCAGCTACCATGAGCAGAGCACTGGATAAGGCTTAACATTTACAGGGAGACTGGGTGAAGATCCTTTGCCTCTCGGAATCAGTGCTTGCTTAGTTCTGTGGCCTGGGCACTCGTAGCAGAGGGCCCCGAGATGGTGTTACTCCTAATATCTCATGGCACTGCTTCTCCTCTTAGAATGGAGGGCAACAAGGGGGACATTATCTCTGTTTGAATGGCTCCTGTGTTTAAATAGCAAATGGTGCTTGTTGAGCACATACATTTAAAAAGTCTATGTTAAGCTAGGCATGGTGGCTCATGCCTGTAATCCCAGTACTTGGGTGGCTGAGACAGGAGGATCGCAGGTTCGAGGACAGCCTCAGCAAGTAGTGAGACTCTCATCAACCTAGTGAGACCCTGTTTCAAAATAAAAGAATAAAATAGGGCTGGGGGTGTAGCTCAGAGGTAGAATGTCCCTGGGTTCCATCCTCAGTACTACATAAAAATAAAAATAAAATAGGGCTGGGGGTATAAGTTGGAGGTAGACTGCCTCTGGGTTCAATCCCCAGTAGAAAAAAAAATTTTTTTGTATTATGTGATAGAAAATGTGAGGGGAATAATTTGAGGACTGAAACAAGGCAAGCAACTTGACTAAGACAGAAATGCCCATGTCAGAGTTTTTAAAAGAGTGGCAAATGAAGCTCACCCTACTTCATGAAAATATGCTGATGAGGTCTGTCGACCCCAGGTTTTTCTGTAGACAGTTGGTAGGACAACACATCAAGGAATGACACAATGGCTCTGCGTATGTGGCTCTGTTCCTCCTCCAAGGTGCCAGATAGGGTCGTGTGGCTCTTCTGGCATGATCATTTCAGAGTTAGGCAGAAGGAATTTTGTCCTAGCCCAGATTCTGCTTCCCTGGTTGGAGCTTTTGTTGAGAAGTATTCTAAAATCATTAAAACCACTTGAGTCAGCAACGACCCCCATAAATCAGGAGCTATTGTGTGCGCCCTCATCCTACTGGTGCATACTCCAAAACCTACAGCCGTTGAAGATGAACCGAAGGCCACTGCTCTCCCTCCCCTCGCTGATTGTTAAGTAGCTGTGATTGTCGGCATTTGTTAATGGGGCAGGTTTCATTTCTGTGTGTCCATCCCCACCCCAGTCCTGTCTCCCACGATAAGGCTGGTCAGATAGCTATTTGGATCCTCTGTTGGTCTATCCTATGATTTTTGTCTTTCATTTCCAAATTCAATGACTCTTCTCACATGAAAAATATTTCTTTAGCCCAGAAATAGTGTTCTTGATTGTGTTAAAGTCCTGGTTAGGTTTCTTCAGAAGTCAGAGGAAAAGAAACATAGAAATACTGCTGCTTTTTTAGAACAATGCCAAATCATCAGATTCTTGAGTTTTAGCTTATAAAAGGAAGATGCGCTAAATTACTGAATCTTGCTCCTTCCAAGTTTGTTTCTTATTATAAAAATACATAGTAGAGTTGCGGGGAGTACAGCTTAGTGGTAGAGCCTCTGCTGGGGCTCAGCACTGGGGGGAAGAAAAAAGCAGGATGGTTAAGTGGCAGAACATATTGGGAGTAGCCTGGTTTTGCATGCTCTCTTCTTTGAAATAAGGTTTTTTTTCTTTTTTGGAGGGGACAAAGATGTATAGGGAAGTGGATTTAAACAACAAAGTAGCTCTTGGTTTGCTTCAGTTCTTTTTTCTGAGCTTGGACCATTACTGATTTTGGAGATGTATAAAATTCTAATAGTTGGACGTTATTAAGTACTAGATGCAGGACAGAAAATTATCAAGTACTAGATACAGGAGAGAAAATAATGTTTCTGAGCAGAAAACAGCCCCTGTTACAGGCAACAAGGAGTACTTGGCTCCTGACACAGATTGTGAATGTCAGATCCTCGGGGTCAGCAGTGTCTCCTTTTTATTCCTTTTCCTTCTTTCCAATTTTATTTTAATAATTAAAAATACTGCTGATCACACTGAATGACTTCTAGTAGAGAGGCAGTCTGTCCCAGAAGGACCAGTTGTGGGCCATCGGGTTTATGACGACCATAAAACCAGAGCCAGATCAGAGCATGGCCTCCCTGAGTGACAGACAGGGTTTCTGCCTCCACCAGGGTCTCCCATCAACTAGCTGCTTTGGATATTTGTTTTGTTTGGGTTTTTGTTGTTGTTCTGTTTCGTTTCCTAATGCATGTGTGAGTGTGCATGTGTGCGCACATTTAAAGATTTAAAGGAAACAGGTACGCGATGCCCTCTGCCTGTTAGAAAGACTAAAGCCATAAAAATAACAAACGGCATGTATTTGCTAGAATGTCAAAGTTATGAGTTTATTTTGTAATGATGTGCTCCTGCCTTCATGAGGTAAACTGGCCGTGGCGGAGGTGTTATTAGTAATATGGGCTCAGTGGAGCAGAAAGCCGAGTGACCGAGAGATCAGTGTATCAGTCAGAGAGAGGGCAAATGGAAAGAGACAGCAGGAGAATGAGAAAAGAACCGCGGTGCCTGGGCCAAGATTAAAGATGGACCGAGGGGAGGATGGGAGCCCAGTGGTCAGAGACAGTCTGCCACGTTCACGGGGCTCCTTCAAAGGAGCTGCCAGCATGCTGCTCAGCTTGGGGCTGCCTGTAAAGACTTGCACTCTGTGCTTCCTTATCAAGGAAAGCAGTAATCGGAGAGCAATTTTTGCTTTCCATATTCCTTTCAGAAAAGTCTCACATGCCCTTCGTAGCTGAAGTTAAATGGAACCAAGGCCAACTGGGTCACAGTGAGGTTATTAGTCTGGTCACCAACTTCCTCAGCCTCTGGAAGGTCTTGATGTAGGGGACAGACCCAGCACACAGGGGAACCTCTCAAAGTTCCTAACAAGGGACCAATTGGGAAGATATAGGTACAATTTGCTAGCCTTCCATTTATTAGGTCCTCCCCAGAGACTGAAAATGAATAAAAGTTAGTAAGGAAGAAATTTTGTGTTGTCGTTATTTTTTAAAGGAGAAGGAGAGAGGGAAAAGAAAAGGGAAAATACAGTAAGCGCTCCACAACTGTTTAGAGCTCTCCAGGGCTACCCTAGATGACTGGCAATTACTACACACTCAGCAGTTTGCAATAGTCAGTGATCAGGCCGCCCGGCTCCCATCTGCTGGGTCAGGAAGCCTCCCTCCCTGAAAGAAATTATTAACCAATCTTCAAGGGGAGAAGCAACCCTACAATTTCCAAGTCCGAGAATATTTTTTTTCTTCCTTTTTCTTCTTTAAAGGAAACTTTGTGGTTTCCAATTGCAGGTGCCCTTTGACCTGACAAGGGTTAAACTCCTCCCCAGACACACTGAGGATGAGGCCCCGAATTCCCTCCAGCCTTGGAAGGGAAGGGCGGAGGGGAAGCAGGCTTGGGAATAAATCACAGCCCTGCACCCAGCACACAAAGGGGACTTGAGACTCAGGGGTTTGTGTATGCATCATGAGCTGCTTCAGGATTTTGTCAGCCTTTAGAGCTTGTGTGTAGGGACCAGCTGTAAAAATCACATGTAAGGGAGCTGAGGGTGTAGTTCAGTGGTAGGGTACTTGCCTAGAATGGGCAAGGCTCCTGGGTTCAATCCCCAGCATTTAAAAAAAAATGTAAAGAATAAGCTAATCCTTTAGAAAAATGAGGAACACCCCCCTCCCCAGGGTTTCTTTAACTGTGGCTCATCACTGAAGATTGCCAAAAGACAGACATCTTATCTTTTTTGTTTATGGGTGGAGCAACTCTTCCAGACTACACATGATAAGGTAGCCTGTGCCTCAGGGTCCCAGCCTGCCCACACAGCTCAGAGTTGAAGTGTGCTATGGAAGAGAGAGAGTCATGCTGGTTTCAGAATTGCAACAGTATATGTGATTGTTTAAAATCTGCTTTGTTTTCTAAGTTTTCTTTTTAGGAAGAAAGGTCCTGAAAGTCCCTCAGTACAACCCAGGGCGCCTGGAATTTCTGTCTTGTGGAGAAAAGAACCTACTTTAGTGAGAATTATGAAAAAGACTATGTCTTTTTTTTTTTTTCTCTGTAGAAACGAATGTCTTTTCTTTTGCTCATTTCTCTAGGTCCTTGGGCGAGAAGTATACACCTCCAATAACCAGCTGGGAGGCATCCAGATTATGCACAACAATGGGGTGACCCACTCCACTGTTTGTGATGACTTTGAAGGGGTTTTCACTGTCCTGCACTGGCTGTCATACATGCCCAAGGTGAGCCCTTTCTACTCAGCATTGACATGTCCTGCAGGACCCGCCATTTCCACCACAGCTCATTGCCTCTGTGTTTGAAGTCTCGTTTTTATGGCAGAGGAATTTTTTATGAAATATTTCTCTGAAAGCTGTTGATTTTTCTTAAAGCCATCTTTTGCCTTCTACCTTTAAAATGCCTTTGGATTTCATGAAGCCCTTTTCCAATGTTTGCCAGCCCCTGGCACCTTCATGGCCTATCTAGGTTCAGATCAGAGATACTAAAGCTTCCTCCTAGTTGTTGGTTTTCTCCGTGGTGGTAGCCATCCATCCTCTGGGGAGCTTCCCAGAAACCATGAGCACACTGAAGTCAAGAATCAGAATCCACCGCTTTGTGCCAGGCTACCAAAGGAGGCTTGTGACCTGTGCATGTTCCTCCGGGTTTGGCATGTAACTAGAATGCTTCTGGTTGATGGCTGAGGCCAACGGGTATAATTTTTTTATGTGAGCCCTGCTGTCTTTTGTCAATAGCTGTTGTTGCTGAGTCGGAATATGAGACTATTATTTACTGAATGCTGTGCTCTTTCTCTTCCCATCTCCTTTTAGAGTGTGCACAGTTCAGTTCCTCTCCTGAACTCCAAGGATCCCATAGATAGAATCATCGAGTTTGTTCCTACAAAGGCTCCATATGATCCTCGATGGATGCTGGCAGGCCGTCCTCATCCAAGTATGTATATGTTTGTGGATCCCGCGGTACCCTGTCTCCCAAGCTTTTAGTCTTCTTTCAGTTACTATCCAATTCCTGCACAAAAGCATGTGGCTAAGAAAACAGAGCTAAGCTAGATACAGGGGTGCATGCCCATAATCCCAGCTATTCAAGAGGCTGAGGTAGCAGGATTGCAGATTCAAAGCCAGTATCAGCAATTTAGCAAGGCCCTCCGCAAGTTAGTGACACCCTGTTTCAAAATAAAAATAATAGAGCCAGGTGTGGTGGTGCACGCTTGTAATTCCAGTACTTGGGAGGCTGAGACTAGAGGATCCGGGTTCACAGCCAGCCTCAGCTACTTAGTGAGGCCCTCTGCAACTTAGTGAGACCCTGTTTCAAAATAAAGAATAAAAAATAGGGCTGGGGATGTAGCCCGGAGATAGAACGCCCCTGGGTTCAATCCCCGGTACCACAAAAAAATAAAATAAAATTATTAAAATATAGGGCTGGGGTGTATAGCTCAGAGGTAGAATGCCCCCAGGTTCAATTCCCAGTACCACCAAAAAAAAAAAAA